>SJYA01004167.1:12562-38038 GCA_006410615.1 Neotragus moschatus
ATTCATCCAGAAACCATCAAGATTTTCAAAGGTCGGGGAAGAGTTCCTGAAAGTCATTAAGTCAATTGTAGACTTTTTCCACCACATCTGGCCAAATTCTCACCCAAGTTAACTTTTAAGGGTCGACGATTTGAAAAGGGGTTTATGAAGTTCCACAGTTTTGTTCTGACCACCACTCAGTGGTAACTTGAAATCGCCTTATTGATTGATTTCACATGTCACATGTCCTTCTGAAAAGCATAAAGTGGTTCTTTTAAGTTGATGAGCTCCCAGGAAAAAAATCTGTCTACAGATAGTATTTGCCTATCCACTCTCGATGATATAGTTCCCACCCTTTTCCTTTCTGTCAACTAGAGCGCCAAGTCCTCCTAGAAGAAATTAAAATATATAAGTAGGCAAGCCCTGTTGTATGTGATCCTAAAATTTAGTAATGAGACTCACATATGTGCCTGCTTACATTTATTACGTATTATGGGCATATATGAATATATACATATATATAATAATCAAAATTCAAGAGAGCAGTGAGAAGTGCTATGAGAAAGACAGGAAAAAGGAAGCTTTTAAAATCCTGACTGACTGGGAATTCCCAGGCTGTCCAGTGGCTGGGACTCCATGCTTTCACTGCTGACGGCTCAGGCTTGATCCCCGTTCGGGGAGCCAAGATCCCACAAGCTTTGAGGCTTAAAAAATTTAAAATAAAAATTAAAAAAGCCATGACGGAGAAAGACACTTTCCTTGGGAGCAAGACAGAGAAGCAGTTGGCAGAGGAAAACGGTGATGGAGACAGTGGCGTTTGAGTTGTCATTAAAAGGGGTTATGGCTCTGACAGCTGCAAGGGGAGGAGGGAATTCTAGGCAGAGGACCCGGTGAAACAGACAAACAGCGCCGCTGGGACACAGAGGCTCCAGGAGTCCCGTCAGCCTGGGCAGCACGGTGAGGCGAGAAGTATTCATTCCCTTTCCGCTAAAGGATCAGGCTTCCTTCTGTCCAAAGGAGGCACCAGTGAAGGCGTTTAGAAAGGCGTGATGCCGTACCATCCGGTAATTTAGACACGGAGAGTCAACACAGCCCCTTTGTTATTAACCTTTGTTAAGAAACACAAACAAACAATGGGTCATAGCGCGGCGGAGTGAGTCCCCGCCTGCCCCCGCTTCAGTGGGTCCCGCTTCCGTGCTTGGGGCTTCAGAGGCGCTCAGAACGCCTCGGGCCACGCTGATTCCGCTCTTGTCTCTATGGCACCCCCTCTCCCTGACAGCCCCGGCCTTCCTTCTTCTCTGTGTCCTTGCCCAGTGGACCCACGCGCCCACGCCACACTCCCCCAAGTTTACTCCTCAAGCATCTGGAACCGAGCCCTCTCCCTCTTTCACTGGGCCGCTTGGAGTGCATCTTGACTGTAACCGCACAGCAGCACTCAACAGGACTCTACTCAAAATATCTCCATTCAACAAATGTATTCTGGAAAGACGGGGGCAGGGACAGCTAGAGAGCTTGGAGCGGACCTGTGCGCACCACTGATTTACTGTTTGTATGATGTCGTCTACCTGGGTGGCTGTGCTGCGCTTCCGTGGCTCGGGGCTCGGGCGGGCTCTCTCTAGTTGCAGCAAGCAGGGCCTGCTCTCTAGCTGAGGTGCGCGTTGCAGTGATTCCTCTGTTTGCGGAGCACGGCTCTAGGGGACACGGCCCAGTAGCTGCGGTTCCTGGGCTCTAGAACGTGGGCTGATGGTCCCTGCACATAGGGCTGGGTGGCTCCTCGGCCGGCGGGATCGAGCGATTCTGCATCTCCGGCACAGCACACCGTCAGATTTAAAGCGGATCACCAACGAGGACCTGTGTACAGCGCAGGGAACTCAGCTCAGGGTTCCATGGCAGCCTGCATGGGAGGGGAGTTCGGGGGAGGATGGGCATATGTATGTGTGGCTCAGACCTTCCACTGTTCACCTAGAACTACGCCAGTACTGTTAGCTCTCCCCCAGTACAAAATGAAAAGATTTTTTTTTAACTGAAAAAAAAAAAAAAAAACCCCAAATGTATTCTGGTTATATCCAATGTCCCAGGTCAATAGTAAGCACTGGGATTCTTTTGAAAATCCTAGATTTGAGTGTCCAATGTGTTCATATAAACTAAAAGGCTTTGCAAGCACACAAGACTAAATCTCTTTGTAAAACATTTAGGCATGCCTTCGAAAAAATAATAATGATTATTTTTATCTCGTGAAAGTATCCAGCTATGTCTAGGATGTTCGTCACATAAATTCTCATTCCATATAAAGTTTGTGAAATCAGTCACTGTGGGTTCAAAATGTACTGTTTATGCTGAATAATTGTTCTTTTGCGTGAAGGAAGGGATCTGGCTCATGGAAAAACTTTTCACTTTAGTTTGTTATTTCTAAGTGTCTTCATAATCCTCAAGTTCATACACACAGCGAATGGCAAGCCGAGCTAAGAAAATCGTCTAGTCATTTCAGAGAAGACATGAGATTCAGCTTAAATGATTCAAAACTATTACTGGCTTCAGAAACAAGCCTGTCTTCAGTGGTCATTAAAATAAACACTCTCTTATGCTCACGAGAACTGAAAGACATCAAGGCAGCCTAATGAAAATCAGTTTAAGAAAGCCAGACAGCAGCTCAGAAGATGATGGAGTCGTCACTGTCTCTCCTTCCAATTCCCCTTTACGTTAGGCATTTGTGAGGAAACACTGTCTACACAGAATTCTCAAGGATT
Organism: Neotragus moschatus; assembly: GCA_006410615.1. Taxonomy (NCBI): domain Eukaryota; kingdom Metazoa; phylum Chordata; class Mammalia; order Artiodactyla; family Bovidae; genus Neotragus; species Neotragus moschatus. The sequence goes on from SJYA01004167.1 coordinate 15,289, forward strand.
TGGGAGTAGGGGAAAAAAGGAAATGTCACTGCTTAGGGGCTCAGAGTTTCTAGAAAAGCACCCTGTTTCTGACCCAGTCTATTTCTATCCTCCAACAAAACCCAGTGGATTTGAAGTCTGACCCTTTTTTTTCCCACCTCTGATCTTCCTACTTGATTGGAAACTGAGCTTTTGTTAACAAAATAGACGAACATCTGAATGCAGTACTCGTACTAAGCAATTGTGCAGCGTCCACAACTATTCAAAGCTCAGGAAAGTGGGGCCCTATCAAGCACGTGTAAGGTACAGAGCTACATATCTGTGGCAACTCTGCCATTGACTGCAAATGAATGCTGCTCTCTGCCTGCCCTAACCTCATCTCTTGAATCACTGCAGAGAGACTGGCCATCAGCAAACTCCTCTCTTCCATATTGGTCCATGTGACTCTTCACCCCTGGCATCCAGAGATGAATCTGTAACCCAGGCTTAGGTGAAAACAGCACTCTGTCCTGGCCACACCGGTTGGTTCATGGATAAGCATGTGACTCAGCGCCTACGAATCAAAATCAATCCTAAGACTTCTGTTAATTATTTGCAAACTTAATAAAACTTCCTAACCAGATTGCCAGCCTTAAGATGACCCAACAATCCCACTAGTGGGCACAGTCCCTGAGAGAATCATCACTGAAAAAGATGCATGCACCCCAGTGTTCACTGAAGCACCATTTACAGTAGCTAGGACATGGGAGCAACCTAAGTCTCCATCGACAGATGAACGGATAAAAAAGCCATGGTACATGTATATAATGGAATATTACTCACTCATAAAAAGGAGTGCTTTTGAGTCAGTTCCAATGAAGTGGATGAAACGAAAGGCTATTATACCGAGTGAAATAATCAGAAAGAGAAAAACAAGGATCATGTATTAAGGCATATATAGGGTATCTAGAAAAACAGTGCTGATGCGCTTATTGGCAGGGCAGCAGCGGAGATGCAGATGTAGGGAGCAGCCTTGTGGACACAGTGGGGGAGGAGAGAAAGGGACAAGTGGAGAGAGCAGCATGGAACCATACACACTGCCATGTGTGAAACAGCCAGCCAGTGGGGACTGGCTCTGTTACACAGCGAGCTCAGACCAGCGCTTGGTGACCACCTAGAGGGGTGGGATGGGGCGGGAGGCGGGAGGGAGGTTCAAGAGGCAGGGGCCATACGTGTGCCTCTGGCTGATTCATGGTGATGTATGGCAGAAACCAACACCATATTACAAAGCAATTATCCTCCAGTGAAAGATAAATTTATAAAAAAGTATGACATAAGCCTAGAACTTTGAAGCTCCTTGCTNGGGGTGGGATGGGGTGGGAGGCGGGAGGGAGGTTCAAGAGGCAGGGGCCATACGTGTGCCTCTGGCTGATTCATGGTGATGTATGGCAGAAACCAACACCATATTACAAAGCAATTATCCTCCAGTGAAAGATAAATTTATAAAAAAGTATGACATAAGCCTAGAACTTTGAAGCTCCTTGCTGCCACACACAGAAAGAACTATGAATGAAGCCAAGGAGCATTTCTTTTCTTGAAACAGGTATTTATTTTTGACTCAAAATTACTTATTATTTAAATCACAGAACAGAGTACTCTTGGATATTAATTTTTTTCATGATTAGATTTCTTCACATAATAAATATTTGCCTTAAACATTTCCATCATTTAATTTTTTTATGGTGTCCCAACATAATTTTCTTAGAGTACTTAAAAAGAACCAACATTTAAAAAATAGTCCAGTGAAACCAACAGTCACTGAATAAACACAGCAAGACCATCTATGCTATATATTAAGTTGAAAGTTCAAAGAAATATAACTTGGAAAAAATATCTACTCTACTTTGCCCCATTCATGTTATAATGAAATTCCTGGAATGGGGACTAGTATAAATTTGACCATTTCAAATGCAATATCCAGGCAACCAGACCTGGAGAATGCCAAAGAGAAGATTAATAAGGGAGCAAAAGCAAGACTAGAGAGAGATGGAAGATGAAAAGAAAAGAGAAAGAGATGGTTTTGTTGTTTGAGCTCCTAAATCAAACCACCTCCGAATCTATCCTTGTACTTTGCAATTACAGGATGTGATAAATTACTATTTCTGCTAACAAATACCTGAACTGGTTTACTACCACTTGCAACTGAAATAGCCCTTTGAGTGCAAGCTGGTGTTTATATTCAGAACACAGCGGGGTGGGGCGGGGAGGAGGGGGAAGAAGAAAAGACAAAATAACTCTGAAAATTAGGTCAAAAAACAATGTGGACTTTTTCTAACGCATGGATATATCTTCTGAACTTAAGACATGGATAATCATAAAGACGTGAGTAGAATTTGGTAGATTTATGAAGATATTCAGCTCAGTTCAGCTCAGTTGCTCAATCGTGTCTGAGTCTTTGCAACCCCATGAATTGCAGCACTCCAGCCTCCCTATCCATCACCATCACCCGGAGTTCACCCAAACTCACGTCCATCGAGTCGGTGATGCCATCCAACCATCTCATCCTCTCCTTCTCCTCCTGCCCTCAATCCCTCCCAGCATCAGAGTCGCTTCCACTGAGTCAACTTTTCACATGAGGTGGCCAAAGTACTAGAGTTTCAGCTTTAGCATCATTCCTTCCAAAGAACACCCAGGGCTGATCTCCTTTAGGACAGACTGGTTGGATCTCCTTGCAGTCCAAGGGCCTCTCAAGAGTCTTCTCCAACACCACAGTTCAAAAGCATCAATTGTTTGGCACTCAGCTTTCTTTACAGTCCAACTCTCACACCCATACATAACCATTGGAAAAACCATAGCCTTGACTAGACAGACCTTTGTTGGCAAAGTAATGTCTCTGCTTTTGAATATGCTATTTAGGTTGGTCATAACTTTCCTTCCAAGGAGTAAGTGTCTTTTAATTTATTAGCCAATAAGAATTTTAGAGGACATACAAAAAAATTGTGGGTTATTTGGGTTTTACTTAGTAACTTGCCAATCTGGTGTACATTATTTTAAGTATATGTATGTATGTGTTTATGTCAATTTTAAGCTAGAAAATTCTTAAAAATATAAACTCAGTCAATGCAAAACACAAAAGCCTTATTACAAGTATCTGGCCATCTGAGCGACAGCATTATCACACTCATCTTTACAATAAACAAGTTAGAGCATTTTCTCTATATTTGCATGATATTAATTTGGCCCTAATCTGGCTGTGCACTATGCATATAAAAAAAAAAAACCACACACAGATAAGGTAAAATCAAAAACAGGGTGAGGAAGAGGAAGCAACAGAAAGTGAGGAAGAAGAGGAGGAGAAGAGGAAGAGGAAGCAACAGAAACTGAACCCAAGGAAGTAAAATGACAGGCCGTGAATCTGTTGCAACTCGCGATTTTCTTCCTATGAAGACTTTAAATCTTATTATCCTGTTCTTTCACAGACATTGGTATGAAATTTCATTTGGTAAAATTTAAAGGGAATTTGTAAGTGCTACCTTTTTAACATTCCAAGGTCAGTGCTTTTTGACCGTGGGGACGTGGGGTTCCATTCATTACACAACATTTAATTCCCTGGTAGGTCTCAGTATAGGAAACATTGCTTTCAAACAAAAAACTGTATTGTTACATGGCACCAGTTTACGTTTACATGGAACCCACAACAATAACAACAAAAGGATGACTTCACACATGCTATTCTATTTCTGTTATAATATCAGGGTTTTGAATTGAGAAGAGTAAAACATCTCCCTGCAATGCAGGAGACACAGGTTCGATCTCTGGGTCAGGAAGATCCCCTGGAGAAGGAAATGGCAACCCACTCCAGCTTTTTCGCCTGGGAAATCCCAAGAACAGAGGAGCCTGGTGGGCTACAGTCTATGGGCTAGTAAAGAGTTGGACACGACCGAGAGACTATCACTTTCACATCTTTCAAAACATATAGAAGACAGGGAAGGGTTTATAAAAAAATGTTGTATTTTTCCTCAGGCATTTTTGGTTGCTTTTCTATCCAGTGGGGAGGTAGACCCAGGAGGCAGAAAGAAAAAAAAAAAAAAAGACAAAAAGCAGAAAAGGAGAAAGTCCTTCCTTCCAGAAAATGGTCCATTTCAAATCTCCTTGCACAGAGAACTTGAGGAAGCCACTCAGAAACACAAATGAGGCTCCCCTGTGCTCAAGCATCAGAGGTCATTTCTAGGTTTGGTCCGGGCTTGGTACACAGGGACTCCGTTCCCAATTCCCACCCTGTTTAGCTGTCTTGTGAGTGAGTAGACCAGGAGCTGGCAATCAAAGGACAGGCTGCTTACACTAGGAGTTTTGGAGGAGGAAAATTACTGATGACAAAGCCCGAAATGTGGGCTTGGACATTGGAAACTGAAGTGGAGATGAGAAAAACAATGTTCAAGGTGAAGTTAAGGAATTGAAAATGTGGATAAACGGATGACCTGTGTAGAGGCTGACGTCTCTGGGAATGATGACGGTAGCAGATTGCAGAATAAGGCGATGAGGGAGAGCCTGGGGTTGTTTTGAGGAAGGAACAGTAAGCCGTGGTTTGCCACTGGAAACAAGGAGAAGAGGTGCTAAGGGGGAACAGTGTGGCCTTCAGAAGACCGGGGGTTTTCCTTGAGTGGAGGGGCAAGGAATGGCGACTTTATTCAGAAGACCAGCAGACGGAGAAGATGGTGGACAAGTACCCCAAAGAACCGTCCTGCCCAGGTTCCAATGCTAAACTCTTGTATGGGACTAAGAGGGGGAGTTGAGGCGGCAAAGTAAAAAAGGTCGTGACAGTAAAGTCGCTCAGTCGTGTCAGACACCCTGCAGCTCCAAGGACTGTAGCCCGCCAGGTTCCTCCGTCCATGGGATTCTCCAGGCAAGAATCCGGGAGTGGGTTGCCATGCCCTCCTCCAGAGGATCTTCTTGACCCAGGAACTGAACCCATGTCTCCTGCATTGTAAGCAGATTCTTTACCTTCTGAGCCATCAGGGAAGCTCCTCCCAACCCCGCCCCCCCAAAAGGTGATAAGTTGTTGCAAATATTTCCAGGCTCTGGCCAGTCTCTAGAGATGTGTTCATTTCTTCCTTCCTGCAGCCATTCATAGGTGAGGATGGTCAGGATATTTCCTGTAAGATACTAAAACAACAGGCAGAGTTCATCATCCTCTCCTTTTATCTGCTGGCCTTGGAGGGTCTCTTGGGGAGGCGGGGGTGGCGTGGGGTGAGGGCTGTGGCTCTCTCTGGGGTCATAAAAGCTGGTGGCAGAAACATCAGGGTGAGTCCATGCACTTGAACTCTTGCTGGAGGCAGACATCTTACTTGGGTAATTAGCATCAAGACCTCCAGCTAGGACTTTGAGAAAGGAAGGAGGTGGCTACGAAACAACAATGGGAACCAAGGCCAAGGCCATCCCACTGCCTGACCTTGAAATAGAGAGGTAGAAGAGGAAATTCAGCCTCTCCTTGAGAGATGTTCCAGGGAAGTGGGTGCTCCGAAGGCTGCCAAGTTTGGATAGCAAGTGGCAGAAATATTCCGGGAAGAAGTTGACGGGATAGGTGGGGCTGCTAATCATAGAGCTGGAGTTCCAGAAGATTCGGGAGGAGGAAGGACAAGTGAAGGGATTGGTTAGATTGGGGCGGGGGGTTGACAGCTTGTGTTATAATGGATCAGTAGGTACCTACTTTGGTCACCTGATGCAGAGAGCTGACTCATTAGAAAACATCCTGATGCTGGGAAAGATTGAGGGCAGGAGAAGAAGAGGCTGATAGAGGATGAGGTGGTTGGATGGGATCACCGATTCAGTGGACATGAGTTTGAGCAAACTCTGGCAGATAGTGAAGGACAGGGGAGCCTGGCGTGCTGCAGTCCATGGGGTTGCAAAAAAGTCAGACACGATACTGTTGAGCTTCTGAGCACAGAGAAGTGAGGCGTTAGGCTCACCCAGGAGCAGGAGACGTCAGACAGATGAGCTCTTGAAAACAAGAAGTCTACCCGCATCAACAGCTAGCAGGTCATTATAACTTGGTCGCAGCTAACACGAGCTTCTGGCATCTTTTAATGGCAATTTCTCCTTTATTTTCCTCAAATTCCCTGAATTCATAATATACTTTCTGTCCTGGTTTGTTCCGACTCAAGTTGATAACATTGATTGTAAATCCTCCCAAGGTTTTCCAAGTGTAATATTAAAGCATCGCCAGTCGTCCCATTTCCTCTGTCTCCTTTAAGGCATCTAGAGCTCCCAGAAAGCCTGGGCTGCAGCAGTGGCAGCAGCATGGAAATCCTCCTTAGCCCTTTTCTAGGAGAAGAGCCTGGTAACACAGCTAATGCACGGTTTTAATACTAAAGCCACAGTGATAAGATTTCCACCAGAGGAATGGAGCGATATTTCAAGACAGGACTAGAGAAACAAGAGCGAAATTAGATTTCCAGGGTTGGCACAAGCCCCCAGGTGATGAGGCAAGCAAAACTCTTTGCTCAAAAGGCAAGGTATGACCCAGCCATCCAAGCTCATCAGGGCCAGGGACTAACATCAAGTGTCCACCATAGCCTTTCAGCCAACTGAACAAGGGGGGATTTCTGCTTTCAAGATCCACATTCCACTCTTTTAAACTTTTTTTTGCTTCCATTTATAGGAACAATAAAAGCAATGCCTTCCAGGACACACACATACAATGCCGCCATTACTTCAAAACTGTGTGACGAAGTTTTATTCTCAACTAGCGCTGTAATTGGAGAAGGCAATGGTACCCCACTCCTGTACTCTTGCCTGGAAGATCCCATGGATGGAGGAGCCTGGGAGGCTGCAGTCATGGGGTTGCTAGGAGTCGGACACGACTGAGCGACTTCACTTTCACTTTTCACTTTTATGCATTGGAGAAGGAAATGGCAATCCCCTCCAGTGTTCTTGCCTGGAGAATCCCAGGGGCGGCGGAGCTTGGTGGGCTGCCGTCTATGGGGTTGCACAGAGTCGGACACGACTGAAGTGACTTAGCAGCAGCAGCAGCAGCTGTGTAATTTGCAGCTTTCCCCTGGGTCATCTATAAGATGGAAACCATGTCTGTGAATGAAGATGAGAATTTATGAGTTCATATTCATTCGTATATTAAAAATTTGTTACAGAAGGGAAGTCTTAGAAACAGCCTTATTATTTCTAGAATATAGTTATCGTACTGTGACGATCATTGTCTAGGAATAACTTGTATGAGTTGAAACGTAAAAAGATATTTTCAGTCAACCTTTACGACTTTTTTCATAGAATTTTATTTAAACATTACTTGAGTCCTGACCAAAATGTGGGTTTTTTCCCAGTTCCTTTTCATTCTTCAGATGCAGTTGTTTACAGTAATGAACAGAAATGAAAGGTTTGACGTTAAAGGGATTTTTTCACAAGGGGACAAGGTTTTTGTTTGTCTCCTCTTTTGGCCATTTTGTTCTTTTGCTGCAAATCTAAGAAACTCAGTACATGAAGTCCAGTTTCAATGGACACTGTTTAGAAATTATAATACCTGATCTAGGGTTTGTACTTCTCATCGGCTTGATGTTCACAATCATCATAACAAAATTCTCTTTTGTTGGGTTATTATTGAGTCTCCACATCAATATCCTCCTGTAATTCATAAAGCAGCCTCCCAGGTCGTCAAGGCAGGGCTTATTATAATTTTGTTTTTTAAGGGTGATGAAATACTATTTTTTTAAATTCATAATAGACATAACCTCTTCAAAATGTTAAACCTGAAATTCAAGTTATCTGAATTCAAACCTAGGACAGTTTGTACTAAATCATGGACTTTGTCATGATAGTGTCTAATTCACTCTCCATTGCTCTTTTGGCTCAGTAAACATAGTATTTAAAAATATGTACTCATTGAATCCATTATTCTTAAAAGCTTAGAACTCAGATGGATACTGTATTCATTTCTTGGGGGTGGTGATAACACATGACCTCAAACTTGGCGGCTTGAAACTGCACCAGTTCATTCTCTCCCTCCTCTGGAGCCCAGAGTCGAGCTGCACGCCCTGAAGTCCCCGAGGACAGCCCCTCTCACCTCTGCCTGCTCCTGGGGGCACCTGCCTTCCCATCTGGCTTGTCTTCACGCAGCCCTGCCCTGTGTGTCTGCTCCCCTCTCTTTTATAAGGACACTCACTATGGGATTTGGACCCATCATGGCCTCCTCAGCTCAAGAACTTGGACTTAATTACCTCTGCAAAGAGAGTTGCTCCAAATGAGGTCATATTCACAGTTTTCAGGACGGGGACTCTGGGGAGAGCCAGGCTTCAAGCCACTGCAGATGCTGGTGCCTGAATATTTGTCAGTGAAGACAGGACCTGAGTGCTCCTACACCACAGCTGACTTACAACGGGAAGACTATGAGTAAGCAGCATTTTACCGTGGCCATTTGGAAAGTAGGTTGGAATCTGAATAAGTAGAAGTTATAAGCCTTTGACAAAAGTTGTATTAAAACCTCTTAAATATTTTTAAAAGTTATTGATAATAAGTATACAAAATTTGCCAGTTGAGGTTATACCAGTGATTTTAAAATTGCACTAATAAAGTGCGTACAGTCCTAGGATCTCAGGACCCACTACTTAAACTCAAGGTCTCATTCATCGGCACAGACTCAGCAGGTTTGGTGGAGGTGCCCTCTGGCCCCTGGCACCCAGTTCTGCTGGTCTTCTGGAAGCAGAAGAGAAATACACATCCTGGTCTCCAAGAAAGTAAGAGGGGTGGAAATTACACGTATCACTTTCATGAAGAAGCATTCTGCTTGCTGGCGCTCCACTCTGTACCCCGCTTTTCCTCAGGCATGGCTACTGGAAAACCACATTTCAGAGAAAGGACAGTGCTGAGCCATCATGTAGAGACAGCTCAGCTGTCCTGAGAGTTCTCTGGGCTTCTGGTGGACTTTGCGTGAGACAGAAATAAATCTTTGTGCTGCAAGCTACTGAAAACTGGGGTTGTTTGTTAGCCCAGCTTAACCTAATCCATACTGACTGCAACAGCTATTTATATTGATGCTATTGACAAAAACTCCAAAATATGTGGCAAGACTTAGTGTCGATCTGATGGGGGTTGGCGGCTATGCATGGCTACCTCCTGTGGAGGCAGGAAGGTGGCAATCAATCAAGGCAGGGGCAAATCATTTGGCAATATTACCATCTATGATACTTTATGAGATAAAAATAAACTTGTCACTCTAGAAGAAAGACTAACTAGACAATGAGTGTCTGCAGGTTGATGTCAGCCACATTCGGAAGGCAGCATGCAAAAGAAAAAGAGGTGAACTCAGGAAGGACAGCATGGTTTGCAATCAGGAATGAGCCAAAACAAAAGAATACAGACATTTGGAGACCAGAAGCCTCCGCCTGCCAATGCAGGAGATGCAGGTTCCAGCCCTGGGTGGGGAAGATCCCCGGAGGAGGCAACGGCAGCCTGCTCCAGCATCCTTGCCTGGAGAATCCCATAGGCAGAGGAGCCTGGCGGGCTACAGTCCACGGGGTCACAAAGAGTCGGACATGACTTTTCAGTTCTGAGAGACAACATTGTGCAAGACAGGAAAGTGAAGTCTAAGCATTAAAGCAGGCATTGAATCAAAGGGATTGCTACCGCACCACACTGAAATCTGGCAACGGGTTAAGGTATCTCCAGATAAAGATATAATTAAAAGTGGGGCACCTCACTCATCCTTTCAACTGGACAAACATAGCAAAGAGATGGTGTGTGACTCTCATACACATCTCAATAGAGTTAAAGGAAAAGCAACTGCAAATATTGAAGGGAAGGTCTCTTTTTTAAAAAAAAAAAAAAAAAACAGTATACAAGAGTAATCTTTTTGAGTTTGTTTCTTTTCAAGGATGTCCATTCTTGGATCTTTAATATTATTAGAGAAGGAGATGAAGAGAAGGAGGAAAAGGGAGGAAGAGAGAGGAGAAAATAAGAAAGTAAATATTCCAGGAGCCAAGCCTAAGCAAACCTTGTGGGTATGGAATCGGTCCCTGGGGCTGTACAGAACCAGGCAGATAAGAAAACTATGAAACTTTTGAGAGGATGTCATCCCAAAGGAAGCTTGAGCCGGCACTCAAAAAGACTGGCTTTTGTGACTTAAAATCACCCTTGGAACATAACCCTTCTCAGGCAAGGAAAGGACTAAGAAATTTGCTTACTCCTCAGGGAGATTTCCCAGCATGTATTCCAGATGTGACAAAGGAAAATAGAGGAATAATTCACCTTCCAGAGTGGGGAGCCAGGAGTCACCAAGAACAACAGCAGACGGGGCATCTCTTCCCGAGGAACAGAAGTGGGGTTTCACCTGGAACATTCTGGGTAGTCTTCACAGTGACTGCGAGTTTCAGAACTTGCTTCATTTCTTTATAGTCTATGGATCATGGTGGGTGGGGAGAAAATAACCTTTCTTTTAAGTTTGTCTTTCTCTGTGAAATGGAGTAGAACCCTATGGTCCTTACCACACACGGCCATGTTCCAGCCTGCCTTTTGTTGGAGGAAAAACCTTAACCAACAAATAAGTTTAATCAGAGAAGTGAGAAAACGCAAAAACAAAGGAAAATGGTCAAAGAAGACCAAATCATAGCAGCTTCGTCATGAAGCATGGTCCAGGACATGTAGTCCCTCCTCGTGGGCTGATACTCTGAGCCATATCCTGTGAGCTGTCTTGCAGATGCTGAAACCCCAACCAGGCGGAGAAGTTAAGAACATGATGAGCAGACTGTATCCATGACATAAACTGCCACAATTCCGAGCCCTGGCCTCAGAGAAATGGGAACAAACCAACCATGGACCTGCAGGCTGACTGTACTTAATCAAGATGACGCTGGTTGGACCACCGATGACCAGTTTCAAGATGACGGTTAGAGCCGACTGCTGTTTCTGCATGTAGCCCCCTGCCGCTGCCTATAAAGCCTCTAGCCCCTTGATTGTCGGGGGGTGGGAGGGAGTTGGCCTTTGGACAGACGTCCACCCTCCTGCTCCACTGCTGGCATCCAAAATAAAGCAAACTTTCCTTTCCACCAACCTGGCCTCTGTTGGCTTCTGAGCAGCGAACAGCCAGACCCCACTTTCGGTTACATCTGTACCAAGAGGAGGCTCATTCTTATCTGAGATCCTGGACTTTGTGTTGGATGGGAGTTTGGGGGTTGTTTTCCTTGACTGTGGATTGAGGACGAGAGGAAACGATATTTGGTTATGGGAAAAGTGGTCTACGGCCAGACCCATGACTGTTGCTAATGCTGCTAGGTCGCTTCAGTCGCATCCGACTGTGTGAGGACTGTTGCTGCTGCTGCTGCTGCTAAGTCGCTTCAGTCGCGTCCGACTCTGTGTGATGACTGTTAACCGATATCAATTCCTTCTCCTTTCAGACTCACAGACAATGGTGTTCACCCTCCTGGGAGGTTGCGGGCAGCCCCGTGACCTGCTTTGGCTAATTTGATGTGAACAGAAATGACGTCACTTCTGGGTAGATGCATTTCCTGGCAGGCAATTCATGATCATTTTGGAAGCGCCTGTTGATAAAGAGGTACCATACACAAGTCAAGTGGAGGAACCCTGTTCTGTTGTCTTCTCAGCCCTTGTACACGAGAAACCAATTCTGTCTTAGGCCACTTAGATTTCTTTCTTTGTTACTATAGCATGAATTAGACCAACTTGACTAACGCAGGATCAATACTAAAATCTGAGTAATAAGTACGTGCATCAATATTTCTGTCTCCTTGTGATGACTGAACTCATTTTCTACTGTTCCATTTTAGAAGAAGTTATCTAATAGGTAATCTAACAAATGATAGCTGCAAGCCAGTTCTCAATAATCGGCTGTGTTATTTTTATGTCTGGTTAATCTTTCCTTCAAAATAAAAAAGTAATTTCAACTTTACTCAAATTTCAGTTTTTAAGAGCAGTCAAATACCAATAGTTTGAGTCAAAAAGAAAAACAATTACATTCTAAATCTTTATATTAAGTATGAGGTTCTTTCTCAGAAATAAAGATAGTAGATAAGAGTAATCTTTTTGAGTTATTCTGTCTAAAAAAAAATGACCAGGCCTGGAACTTCAATGTCATTATGGCCTACTCTTCAGCATGAATTCACCTACCTCAAACCCCAGGCATTTCACTTGATCTGGTGAGGGAAAAAAGTTCTGTAGCCCAAGAAAATGCCTTAGCAATAAAATATGTGAGAAATACTTTGACAGTTCTCCCAATCTTTTTCCCCTGGCTATGAAACGCATTTCTTCTCCTCCCCAACTCTGCTGTCACTTTGAAAACCATCCAATAAATTGGTCATACCTATCGCAGTTACCCGTAGGCAAAAAAGAGAGAAAAACAGAGAGACTTGGAAAGAGAGAGAGAGACATCGGTTCATGAATTGAGATTAGGGTACCTTTGCCCAGATCTAATAAATGTTTTAAAGACACACGTTAACACTCTCCAAGGCCAAATAGGAAACACACAGTCATCTCCTTATGGGTAGAAATATTTCAAACAAGCCCCCTGCAAATTCATTACCATCAGAATGTCCTGTTGCCGGAAAGGTAGATCCCCCCAGCCTTTGGCTGACAAAGAGCGGCTCTCTGCAGTGTTGCTTGTTACAGAAACCCAGGAGGCACTCTTCAGCTCAGACTGGGACTCTGGGCAATTATCCTTCAGCTCATCATCTGGGGGCATCCGCAGTGGCACACGTTTTCGTTAGAGCTGCATTTGAGGCAATTTACCTGTAGGAGCCACCAGCCTTTACCTACTAATAAAGGCTTCCCAGGTTCCCCAGTGGTTCAGCCGGAGAGCTCCCGGCAGAAGGGTGTTTACACCTTGGGGCACAGCCAGAACGTGAACGCTCCCGAACAGATCACGAATTGCCAGGCATGCATGCGTGTCCCGGGTGCCGGGTGGACCCTACAGAATCGCATCCCAGCTCTTTGATTATGTACTGTCTTGTCCCCGTCTGGAGGACTTTGCAGAGGCTGACAGAGCTTTTACAATTTAATTGGTGTTGACACCTTTTGAAGCCGTGCCTTGAGGCACTTGGGGTCACTGTGTGCTTTCTCTGCGTCTCTCTCGATGCCTCCTTTTGGGCGCCTGGCAGCCTGCGGTGCCTGCCTGGCCCTTGCACTTCCTATTCACGCACAGACTTGTTCTGGGTCCTGTTACAAGAGCCCTTGTTAAATGCCCAGCAGGCAACAGCGAATGGAGGTTTTTGACTACGTGGGATTTGAGGCCTCTGGCAATAGTGGAGAATAAACTATAAATATAAAAGTGGCCCTGTTGCAGGCTGTGTTATTATCACCAAGGATTTATTCCAGAGGCCCCCGGAGCTCAGGCACCATCTGCGCCTGCTCGTGGCGGCAGGGCTGATGCTGAGGTTGGCACCTTCCTCTCCTGGACCGCTCGGACTGGAACTTCTCCATCATTAGTTCCAATTTGGCATCTCCCTCCTTCCAGCGACACTGTCTCATAACGGGTATCATTAGGATGCTGACTTGCTCTCAGACCCTGTTATCTCAGAGTTTAAAAAAGAGACACACACAGCAAGAATGGATCCTGCACTGTTTCCTCGGGTTCAGTTTGGCACGAGTGTCTTTTTGCCCCTCAAGAGGCACGTTTACCAAGCACCTGAGTTCTCAGTTGCCAAATGTGACAGGCTTTATTTAGAATATCAAGATTTCCAGTCACTGTTATGAACTTCAGGCCATCAAGCAAATTTTCTTGTTCACAAACTCTGTTAAAAAATATCCTTGTCTATGGAAGTGTTGAGATTTCTGGCAAGGTATTTGGTTCCCCTCACCATCAAATTTACCCAGTCTAGAGTGAAGGAAATGGCAACCCACTCCAGTGTTCTTGCCTGGAGAATCCCAGGGACGAGGGAGCCTGGTGGGCTGCCATCTATGGGGTCGCATAGAGTCGGACATGACTGAAGCGACTTAGCAGCAGCAGCAGAGGGAAAATAACAAGTCAAACGGATGTCTGAATTTTTTAAGTAGTTTTTTTTTTTTAAAGATTATCAATTCCTTATTAGATGACTATCCTGAAAGATAAAATATATCAGGGAAATATAGTACATTCCAGAAAAAAAAAAAAAAAACTGAGTGGTTATAAGACACACTTAGATGGATTACATAATGCACCAGCTTGTAATTTTCAAAGAGGTATAAAACATACTCCAGTGTCACCATTTGAATAAAAATGGTAAATCTAGGAACCTGTACAATTAAAAAAATTTTTAAAGTTAAAAAAAACCCACTGCCTTCTATGTTCATACGGTTACACACTAAATCAACTGAATTTTCAGGTCTTTATAAAAGTCAATTTTTAAATAAAAGTATAAATATCATCAGTCATATTTTTCCAGGGAACAGTATAAGTAATTTCCACCAAATTGGAACATGCTGAAGACAATTCACAGCCACCATGGTTTCTGTTTGAAACCATGTTGCCAGCACAGGATTTAAGAGAGAGCTCCTTTGTCTCAACAAGAAATAATTAACTTTCTTCAAAACAAAAGACACAGCTGAAAAAAGAATAAATAAGCCAAAATATCAAGAAAGGATTCTTACCTGGATGAAGAGACATTTGGAGGACAAACTCATCTTCCACCTGTGAAACGCTCTTAGAAATGAAAGCTCATCTGTTATTCTTTCAATACAGCAAAGCCAGCGGAAGATGAAACCTCTTCCGGTTACACTGAGCAACAAGGAGCAAAATTAAAAGCAATCATGAACTTGTGAGTGATAAACAGTATTAGATTTTACAAGGCCGAAAGGAGGCTTCAGCCAGGCTTCTCCTTTTCTGCAGAACATCATACATGGACAGGAAAGCGTGGTCTGTAGTCTATGTCGAGGCCTGGTGCGTCCATCACCCTCTGTGTCCTTTGTGAGTCCTGTGATTCGAGGAAGCCGCTTGATTTCTTTGAGGCTCAGTTTCTTCATCTGAGAAATGGGACTACCTGTTTCTGTAGGCTGCTGTGAGTACTAATCAGATAATACATGTGCCAGGGTCCATGACAGAGCCAGGAAACAGTTAACGTTTCATTAAGGTTTGGGGAGGAGCAAGGTTGGTTTTTGTAGGGTTTTTTGTTGTTTTTGTTGCTGTTTTGAGACACCACATAATATTTTCTCAGCGTCAGGAAACTGGGGTTCTCTAGGTTGCAGACTGGCTGGTAGAGTATCTGGGGTGGGGAGGATGTTTAGGAATTGCTTCAGAGGTGTCGCTATAAACCCTTTTCATGAAGGAACTGTGTGCAAATGAACCTCCAGAGAAAAAAGAGAGTTCAAAAATTCCGGGTATGGAATCATGAAATCCTTGTAGATGGATATGGAGAGAAACCCACCATATCTGGGATGATAGGATTGTGGATGAACAAAGCAAACCAGCAGGACGGTCCTGCATCTAAGCTCCGACGCGGGTGGCAGTGGGATGTCCGCGTGATGTCGCTCATGTATCCCTGCATTGCATTCCTCCGAGTGCCTATTTCCAGGCCCCATGCTGGGGATATTGAGAGGAATAAAAGATAATTTATGTCCTTAAGCTCATACTCTAGAAAGCACCTTCCTCCTGCCCACCCCTACCAAGACCAGCCCACCCCTGTCATTATCCAGCAAAATAACGACACGTTTGCTGACTGTATTTGCTTATCGATTTGCCTCTCCACTGTAGCCTGCAACATCCAGGGAGAGCAGAAAGTGAAAGCGTTAGTCATTCAGGTGTGACCCCGTGCACTGTGGCCCGCCAGGCTCCTCTGTCCACGGCATTCGTCAGGCAAGAACACTGGAGTGGGTCGCATGCCCTTCTCCAGAGGATCTTCCCGACCCAGGGACTGAACCGAGGTCTCCTGCACTGCAGGCAGATTCTTTCCCATCTGAGCCACCAGAAAATCCCAAGGGAGAGCACGGGGTGCTGTATTCACCCCTGCATCGTCACGGGGCTTGGGTCTTCAGTCAGCGGGCGTTTAACAAAGGCTTATGAAGCACATGTTAGTGAGAGAATGAGCAAATGAATGGAGAATGAGTGAACAAACATACGAATGGCGTGTAAGGACGAGCTCACAGGTCAGAGAGTGAGGGTCATCATCACTTTTCAGGTCTCGGAGAGGCATCCTCCGATGCCACAAAAGGGGCCTCCTCTGAGTACAGACCACAGTGTAACTTCTCTATGTATTTTCTGCAATGACTTGCTTAGTCCTTCTCTGAACAGGAAGTCTACCACTGCTGCTCTTCTCCCAGTCTTCAGCACTGGGCCAAGTGCCTATCATGTAGAAGGAGCTAAATTAATACGTGTTGAATGAATGCACAGATTGCCCATGATAGGAAACTAGGATCCGGGGGCACATTTCAGAGGAAGAATTAGGAAGAGTTCAGTTGGCGCAGGCAGGGCATGGGGGGAGATGTCGAACTCGAGATTAAAACAGCACGCCAAGTGAAGTTCCCTGGCAAGCTGCTGTAAGATTCGTCTGGGAACCAGAGCTGGTGTCTCAGATACAGACATGAGAATCACCCCTTCTCCTGATTCAGGACCCAGCTCAGAGCAGATGGTAAGTAAGCGATTCTTGAGACGTTGCTGAAGGCAGAAGTTCTTGAGCTAAAGATCAGAGGAGCAAGGGAAGGAAAATGTATTCTTCACTGACACATTTTCTTATATTACTCTTAAAAAATAAACAGAAGTCCAGACTCATAAAAAGACAGAAAAAATTAAATAGCGTATGGAGACACGAAAGACCCTGTATAGCCAAAGAAGCCTTGAGAAAGAAGAATGGAGCTGGAGGAATCCATCTTCCTGACTTCAGACTATACTACAAAGCTACAGTCATCAAGACAGTACGGTACTGGCACAGAAACAGAAATATAGATCAATGGAATAAGATAGAGAACCTAAGCTACCTGTGGGTAGCTTACTTTGGACAAAGGAGGCAAGAATATTTAATGGGACAAAGACAGCCTCTTCAATAAGTGATGCTGGGAAAACTGGACAGCTATGTGCAAAAGAATGAAATTAGATCACTACCTAATGCCACACATAAAGATAAACTCAAAATGGCTTAAAGACACAAATGTAAGACCAGAAACTATAAAACTCTTAGAGGAAAACATAGAACACTCAATGACATGAATCAAAGCAAGAGCCTCTATGACCCACCTCCTAGAGTTACGGAAATAAAAACAAAAATAAGCAAGGGGGACCTGATTAAACTTAAAAGCTTTTGCACAGCAAAGGAAACTTTCAGCAAGGTGCAAAGACAACCCTCAGAATGGGAGAAAATAATAGCAAAGGAAACAACTGATAAAGAATTAATTTCTGAAATACACAAGCAGCTCATATAACTCAATACCAGAAAAGCAAACAACCCAATCAAAAAGTGGGAAGGGACCTGAAGAGACATTTCTCCAAAGACATACAGATGACTAACAAACACAAGAAAGGAAGATCAACATCACTCATTATTGGAGAAATGCAAGTCAAAACCACCATGAGATACCACCTGCCCAGGCAGAATGGCCGTCATCCCAAACATCATCAAACAGCAAATGCTGGAGAGGGTGTGGAGGAAAGGGAACCCTCTTGCACTGTTGCTGGGAATGAAAACTGATACAGCCACTGTGGAAGAAGGTATGGAGACTCCTTGAAAAGCTGGGAAAGAAACCAGCCTATGACCCAACAATCCCACTCCTAGGCATATACCCTGAGGAAATAAAACTGAAGAAGACACGGGTACCTCAGTGTTCACCGAAGCACCATTTACAATAGCTGGAACATGGGAGCGACTAGCCGTCCACCAACAGATGAGTAGATAAAGAAGCTGCGATACATATGCACAATAGAATATTCAGGTCAGTTCAGTTCAGTCGCTCAGTCGTGTCCGACTCTTTGTGACCCCATGAACGGCAGCGCGCCAGGCCTCCCTGTCCATCACCAACTCCCGGAGTTCACCCAAACTCATGTGCATCGAGTCAGTGATGCCATGCAGTCATCTCATCCTTGGTTGTCCCCTTCTCCTCCTGCACAATCCCTCCCAGCATCAGGGTCTTTTCCAATGAGTCAGCTCTTCGCATGAGGTGGCCAAAGTACTGGAGTTTCAGCTTTAGCATCAGTCCTTCCAAAGAACACCCATGACTGATCTCCTTTAGGATGGACTGGTTGGATCTCCTTGCAGTCCAAGGGACTCTCAAGAGTCTTCTCCAACACCACAGTTCAGAAGCATCAATTCTTCAGTGCTCAGCTTTCTCCACAGTCCAACCTTTACATCCATACATGACCACTGGAAAAACCATAGCCTTGACTAGATGGACCTTAGTCGGCAAAGTAATGTCTCTGCTTTTGAATATGCTATCTAGGTTGGTGATAATTTTCCTTCCAAGGAGTATCCATCTTTTAATTTCATGGCTGCAGTCACCATTTGCAGTGATTTTGGAGCCCAAGAAAATAAAGTCTGACACTGTTTCCACTGTTTCCCCATTTATTTCCCATGAAGTGATGGGACCAGATACCATGATCTTCGTTTTCTGAATGTTGAGCTTTAAGCCAACTTTTACTGTCTTCTTTCACTTTCATCAAAGGGCTCTTTAGCTCCTCTTCACTTTCTGTCACGAGGGTGGTGTCATCTGCACATCTGAGGTTATTGATATTTCTCCTGGCAACCTTGATTCCAGTTTGTGCTTCTTCCAGCCCAGCGTTTCTCATGATGTACTCTGCTGCTGCCGCTACTAAGTCACTTTAGTTGTGTCTGACTCTGTGAGNCCATGAAGTGATGGGACCAGATACCATGATCTTCGTTTTCTGAATGTTGAGCTTTAAGCCAACTTTTACTGTCTTCTTTCACTTTCATCAAAGGGCTCTTTAGCTCCTCTTCACTTTCTGTCACGAGGGTGGTGTCATCTGCACATCTGAGGTTATTGATATTTCTCCTGGCAACCTTGATTCCAGTTTGTGCTTCTTCCAGCCCAGCGTTTCTCATGATGTACTCTGCTGCTGCCGCTACTAAGTCACTTCAGTTGTGTCCGACTCTGTGCAACCCCACAGACGGCAACCCACCAGGCTCCCCCATCCCCGGGATTCTACAGGCAAGAACACTGGAGTGGGTTGCCATTTCCTTCTCCAATGCATGAAAATGAGAAGGGAAAGTGAAGTCGCTCAGTTATGTCCAACTCTTCACGACCCCATGGACTGCAGCCTACCAGGCTACTCCATCCATGGGATTTTCCAGGCAAGAGGACTGGAGTGGGGTGCCATTGATGTACTCTGCATAGAAGTTATATCAGCAGGGTGACAGTAAACAGCCTTGGCGTACTTCTTTTCCTATTTGGAGCCAGTCTGTTGTTCCATGTCCAGTTCTAACTGTTGCTTCCTAACCTACATATAGGTTTCTCAAGAGGCCGGTCAGGTGGTCTGNGCCATTGATGTACTCTGCATAGAAGTTATATCAGCAGGGTGACAGTAAACAGCCTTGGCGTACTTCTTTTCCTATTTGGAGCCAGTCTGTTGTTCCATGTCCAGTTCTAACTGTTGCTTCCTAACCTACATATAGGTTTCTCAAGAGGCCGGTCAGGTGGTCTGATATTCAGATTCTTTCTCTTAGTAGACATAGAATAAAAAAAAATTTATCCTGTAATAACAGGTTGCAGTTTTTGAAGTTTCACAGTTAAAGATATGATCCTATTCTACATTTTGAGTTTTTCAGTTTAGTTTTTCATGTTGAATAGCAAACACTTCTGAAAGTATTTTCCCCCCATTAAAGAGGATCACCCTCTGTAATTTCACAGCTCCCCTGATAAAACTCCAGTAATCCATGGCACTAGGGCAGGTTGGGGGCCCCCGACTTGCCCATTGAAACTACCTCCAGACAGAGTCCTTGGCATTACTGAAATCTGCCACATTATTTAATTTAACAAATAGTTATCGAGGCCCCGGTGTTGCAGGACATAGCTGTAAATAAAACTAAAAACCTGATCTCACGGGATTACTTTCCAGTAGAGACCAGCATCAGGGCTTCCCTGGTGGCTCAGCTGGTAGAGAATCCGCCTGCAACGCGGGAGACCTGGGCTTAACACCTGGGTTGGGAAGACTCCTTGGAAAAGGGACCAGCTACCCACTCTAGTATCGTGGCCTGGAGAATTCCATGGACTGCATAGTTCAGGGGGTCGCAGAGAGTCAGATAGGACTGAGCGACTTNCCTATTTGGAACCAGTCTGTTGTTCCATGTCCAGTCCTAACTGTTGCTTCCTGACCTGCATATAGGTTTTCAAGAGGCAGGTCAGGTGGTCTGGTATTCCAATACTTTCTTTCTCTTAGTAGACATAGAATAAAAAAAAAAAATTATCCTGTAATAACAGGTTGTAGTTTCTGAAGCTTCACAGTTAAAGATATGATCCTATTCTACATTTTGAGTTTTTCAGTTTAGTTTTTCATGTTAAATAGCAAACACTTCTGAAAGTATTTTCCCCTTAGATTAAAGAGCGTCACCCTCTGTAATTTCACACCTCCCCTGATAAAATTCCAGTAATCCGTGGCACTAGGGCATGTTGGGGGCCCCTGACTTGCCCACTGAAACTACCTCCAGAAAAGCAGGTCAGACAGTGTCCTTGGAGTTACTGAAATCTGCCACATTATTTAATTTAACAAGTAGTTATCGAGGCCCTGGTGTTGCAGGACATAGCTGTAAATAAACTAAAAGCCTGATCTCATGGGTTTACATTCCAATAGAGACCAACATCAGGGCTTCCCTGGTGGCTCAGTTGGTAGAGAACCCGCCTGCAATGAGGGAGACCTGGGCTTGACACCTGGGTTGGAAAGATTCCTTGGAGAAGGGACCAGCTACCCACTCCAGTATTGTGGCCTGGAGAATTCCATGGACTGCATAGTTCAGGGGGTCGCAGAGAGTCAGATAGGACTGAGCGACTTTCACTTTCGCTTCAGAGAGCAACATCAAACAAACCATCAAAACAACTGCCATGTCAGGGTGGAGATAACGTCTTTTCTTTTTACCCGACCAGGCACTGAACTCAGTCCCTGGCTATCAGACCACAGAGTCCTAACCACTGGACCGCCAAGGAGGTCCTCCTCATTATTTTTGAATTACTTATCAGCAGAGTAAGTTTTGCATTGCCGACAGATACGCACCTTTCTGGCCTGTCAGGTAGTGATTCAATCGACCTGCCTTCTCCAGCTCTGGGAGGCCAGTTTTCTCTCTGTTACACACCCATTTCAACATTCCTTTACTCCAGATAAGTTTGTGTTTCTTGCCTTCTTTTAGGAATCAGTTCTAACATCTGTCTGATTCCCTCATGAGTTAAATAAATCCTTAACATGTCCTCGCTTTTATAACTGTATCAGAGTCATGATCTTACCCTTATTGGAGAATTAGCTTTAATCTTCCACTTAAACAGTGTCCCTAGGGCCTGTGGATCAGCTTCAGACTCTTTCCTGGGATATCCCCGGCCCTGCCAAGCCGCTTCCTAACTCAACCCCATGCTCCCAGCCGCCCCGCTCCAGACAGCCTAGGCTCCAGTTAAACTGCTGGCTGAGATTTGCACAAAGGATGCTGTTTTCCTTTTTAACTGGAGCATACTTGCTTTACAATGTTGTGTTGGTTTCTGCTCTACGCCAGCACGAATCAGCTGTGCGTACACACGTATTGCCTCTCTCTTGAGCCTCCCACCTACCTCCCCCAACTCCACCCCCCAGGTCATCACAGAGCACCGAGCCGAGCTCCCTGCGTCACACAGCAGCTTCCCATTAGCTGTCTATTGTACCTGGGGTCGTGGACATACATCAGTGCTGCTGGCTCAGCTCATCGCTGCCTCCCCTTCCCTACCCGTGTCTGTAAGTCCGTTCTCTATGTCTGCATCTCTATTTCCGCCCTGCAAAGTGATGCTTTTTTAATGCTATGCCTTTCCCTGATTCTTGGTCTGAAAGATCCTATAGGAGAAGAAAATATCTTCCCTAACTCTCCTACAGTCCCTGGCTAAGCCTGAAAGTTAAACTGACAAAGACAGGTGGAGAGGAGAGAAGTGTACAAATTTGAACGCGTTTTTACTGTGGTGTAGCTTTCAGCACAGCATAAAGACCCCAAGAAATGACCTGAGCAGGAAGACAGACAGACAAGAAATTTGTGAAGAACTGTTAAGTAAGTAAGGGGATTGGGCATCAGCCCCCAAACTCCCCAGCTCTGCAGCTGAGAGTGTGTCTCCTCCTGGCGCAGGGATGGCATCTTCCACGTGGGGGTTTCGTGACCTTTCTCAGGGAAGAAGGGGAGAGTGAGGCTGGTCAGAGCGCCCTTCCTGCTCCTCCTGCTTCCTACACGCCTTCCCCTTAGGATATCCGAAATGCCAGGGTGCCAGGTCTTGGGGGAGCCTTGCTGAACCCCAGCCACGCCTTTTGCCATGTCAAGCCCTTCCCATCTCGAAGCAGACCCATCCGCTTCCTATTACCTGCATCGTGCGTTCAGCCTTCTCGTATTACCCTATGACCACATCACAATATGACATCGCCCTTTACAAACGTCTCCATAAAACACTTCGATTCAGAAGGATTGTGCTCAGCTTACCATGATAACTGCAGCACATGTCACACTTCCAGTCAACCGAGGACTATTTATTGGATACCTGACAAATGGTTCAGCCCGCACAGGATATGATCAGACCTCAATGAACGAGACGCAGCCTTTGTCCCCAAGGAACTCACG
Organism: Neotragus moschatus; assembly: GCA_006410615.1. NCBI lineage: Eukaryota > Metazoa > Chordata > Mammalia > Artiodactyla > Bovidae > Neotragus > Neotragus moschatus. The sequence goes on from SJYA01004167.1 coordinate 37,944, forward strand.
GTTTAATTGAAGGCAAGACCCAAATCTTGCATTTTTAGTGAAATGATTATCGATGACTATCAAACATAAAAATGTGCCCGACTCAGTGTTTTTTT
>SJYA01004168.1:0-12118 GCA_006410615.1 Neotragus moschatus
AGTCTTTCTATGTGTGAACCCCCAGATTTACGTGGGAAAACTCCAGCCTTGACCATGTGTGTATCCCCAGATTTACATGGAAAAATTCAAGCTCTGACCATGGGTGAACCCCCAGATTTACATGGGAAACTCTAACCTTGGCCATGGGTGAACTCTCAGGTTTAAGTGGGAAAATCCCAGCCTTGGCCATGGGTGAACCGTCAGATTTGCGTGAGAAAACCCTAGACTTTACCGTGGGCAGACGCCCACATTTGGCCATAATCAGACCTCAGGCACAGCGGCTGCGGGCGGCGATGCTCACGCCAGTGCTGCCGCCTCACGGCCGCGTCTGTCTCCACACCCACAGCCACTCAGCCCTATCTGGGGGGCGACCAGCCAGGGAGGTGGCTCTTGATGCAGCGGGGAGGACCCCGGGATCCTCTGCCCTGGGCAGGCGGTGCCCGGGGCCCTGTGCCATCAGGGGACTGGTGCAGGAGGGGCCCCTCTGGAGCTAGGGCTGTGCCTCACCCAGGCTCCCCATCAGATCCCTGTCATCCCCAGCACAAGACCTTTTACCCCCCTATCCCCACTTGCCCCCACCTTGGTGACAGGACACCATGTCTCTAGGGTGCTGTGGGGCCCGCTTCCCACAGCTCACGACCTCCAGGGCAGACCCAGGGGGCTTCTATTGGTCGGGAAAACCACCACCATGAAACTGTGAGGGTCCCAGAGCGTGGCTTGGAGAAATGGCCAGCCACTGAGCACGCTTGCTCAGCCCAGATCCCCACTAGTTAATGACCCCACGGCGCTAGGGTGCCTGCTGCAACCCGCTTTGGTAGCAGTGCTCCGGCAACCCGCAGACCAGCAGCGGCTGAACCGAGTCAGCGGCACGCCCAGACATTTAGCATTTCAAACAGCTGAACTGCATGGAGATGCTAATGACCGACTGTTAGGGTTGGAGGCTCTTGAAGGCAGACGCAGCTCAGTAAAAGATCCAGAGTTTGGGAGGCTTGTCTGGGTGGGGAGCAGTACACTGGGCTAGAAGCACAAAGTCCAGGTTTTAGTGGCACAGGCTGCCCTTCTGATGCCAGGGAAACGTCACTTAGGTCCCACACCGTGGGACTTCAGGGGCGGGGGTTGTTCCTGCAGTGTGGCTCGACCTGGCACCTTAGGTGGCTCAGATGAGTGCCCGTTCCCTCCATGACGCTCATGGGCCACCGTGATATGTGGCTTGTGCAGACCAGCAAGGTCTCTGGCTGGGCACGCACGGACCCGGGCCACCGCGTGGGCAAACCCCCACCGCTGATGTGTGAGCCCGCACTGCCGCCTTGCGGCCACTTCTATGCCCACACCCACAACCCTGGGCTCCGTTCAAGGACTGTGACGGGTCTATTGGGTTGGACCAAGACAAAGAGCGAAGACCCTTGAAATCCTCCTGCCCTTGGTAAGGCGGTGCCCAGCACCCTGGGCTGCCGAAGGTCCCGTAGAAAGAGTCTCTCTCTGAAGCTGGCTCCGCGTTGCCCCAGGCACAGGGGATTCCTCATTGTCCCGAGTGCTCCCTCTCCTCTCTCAACTTCAACAGTGCCGCCGGGGTGACATGGGGTGACACGGGAGAGCTTGGACAAGTGTCCCACCCCTCTGATGACCCTGTGGACCATCATGGTATCCGGCCTGGGTAGACCCGGGATGCCACGCGGGCAGATCCCGTGGTGGGCAGACTCCGCCGCGGCCACCTTGGTGGTGATGTGTGAGTCTGCACTGCCGCCTCGCGGCCGCACCTATCTCCACACCTACAACCTCTCAGCCCTATTTGGGGTGCAACCAGCCAGGGAGGTGGCCCTGATACAGCAGTAAGGACTCAGTATCCTCTGCCCTCAGCACTGTGCCACCAGGGGTCTGGTGCAGGAAGGGTCTCTCTGGAGCTAGGGCTGTGCCTCACCCAGGCTCCCCGTCCGGTCCCTGTCACCCCTGGATATAAGTCCCTTTATTCCCCTGCCCCCGCTTTCCTCCCACCTTGGTGACCTGGAGCCATGACTAGGGTGCAGTGCGGTCCACACTCAACAGCGCAAGGGCGCCAAGGCAGCTCCTGTCAGTTGGGAAACACGCCTCCAGGGTCTTCTGTGGGTCCCAGCACGCAGTGTGTGGAAGTAAACAGCCACTGAGTGCACTTTTCCAGCCCAGCTGCCCGCCCTAATGACCCCAGGACTCTAGGGTGCCTGAGGAAACCCACAGTGGTGCCCAGCGACCAGCAGACCAGCCGCGGCTGAACCCAGAGGCAGCAACACGCCCAGACCTTCAGCATTTCAAACAGCAAACAGCTTAGAGATGCTAATGACCGGCTGTTAGGGTCCGAGTTCCCCTTGAAGGCGAATGCGGCTCCATGAAAGACCCGGAGTTTAGGAGGACTGTCTGGGGTGGGGAGGCAGTAGGCTGGCCTGGAAGCACAGAGTCCAGGATTCAGAGGCACAGGCTGCCATCCTCCAGCCTGGAGACAAGACATAGGTCCCACCTTGGGACTTTGGCGGGAAGGCGGGCGCTGTGAGTGTGTGGCTGAAGCCGCAGTGTGCCCCGACCTGGCCCCTTAGGAGGTTCAGACGAGCGCCCTGTCTCCCACGTGACCCTCGGGGCCACCGCGGTATATGGCCGCGCGTCTAGACCCGGGATGCCGCGTGGGCGAACCCCGGCCGCTGATGTGTGGGCCTGCACTGCCGCCTCGCGGCCGCTTCTGTCCCCACACTCACAGCCGCTGGTTTCTGTTTAAGCGCTGTGACGGGCTGCCCTGGTCAGCTCAAGACAAAGAGAGAAGAACTGTGAAATCCTCCTGCCCTCGGCAAAGCGGCGCCCAGCACTCTGGGCTGCCGAAGGCCCCATAGAGTCTCTTTCTGAAGTTGGTTCCGCGTTGCCCCAGGCATAGGGATCCCTCATTGTCCCCAAGTGCTCCCTCTCCTCTCCCAACTTCAACAGTGCCGCCCGGGGTGACTCGGGGTGACACGGGGTAGCTCAGACAGGCATCCCATCTCCCCGATGACCCTGTGGACCATCGTGGTATCCGGCCTGGGCGGACCCGGGATCCCACGCGGGCAGATCCCGTGGTGGGCAGAGCGCGCTGCGGCCACCTTGGTGGTGATATGTAAGTCTGCACTGCCGCCTCGCGGCCACGTCTGTCTCCACACCCAGAACCTCTCAGTAGCCCTTGCAGAGGCCATGGGCTGGGAGATCAGCTCAAGACCAAGGGAGGCGACCCCGAAATACTCTTTGTGCTGGACGTGGCAGCCCCCAGAACCCCTGGGCTACTGAAGGCCCTGCAGGAAGAGTTTTCCTCTGGACCTAGTCTCCTGTCCCTGGACAGTCCTCCCCTGGCCCCCGGTCACGTCCGCCACGGGGCAGGGCCTCCCTTTCTGCCCCCGTGCACCTGCTGTCACCCTCCCATGGGTGCCGGTGGTGGCGCTCCAGACCCACCATCCCTTGCGGTCAGGCTCGCTGTATCGCGTGGGCTCCTGGGCAGGCCCGGGGCACTCCTGTGGGCCCTTCTGTCCACTCTCCGGTCACTGAGCCGGGGCCCATCCGGGGGTCCTTCTGGCTTATAGTCACACTTTTCTGGGGTGGGTGGCACCGTTTCTGTTCGCTGATGCCCTTGGGGGAGAATGGGAGGTATTCCACGAGGCCTGTTTGCATCCTGAGGGGTTATTTCCATCTCTGGAAGGACTTGGAGGAGAGGCTCGACTTTGGCTTCCAGTCTCCAAAAGCAGGCTCCCCAGTGGAGAGGCTGCCAGGGCTACGGGACCTCTGGCGCAAGGCTGGGCTTGGCTATGACACAATGGGTGCTGCTCTTGGCAGGTGGGGTGGCACCAGGAGCTGGAGGAGGGCCAGCAGACGTGGCCTTGGGTGTGGCCAGCCCAGGGTGGTGGCCGTTGTGGACAGACCTCCTCTCACCTGTGCTGCCGGCGTCTCCAGCCCTGGGGGGGACCGTGTCCCACCACGTGTGTCTCCGCCACCGTCGTGTGCCCATGAGCAGGACGCAGACCGCCCCAGAGCGGAGGCAGCTCCACCCTCCGGCCCTCACCTGAGTGCGGGCCGCACAGGGCTGCTTGCTGGCCCCTGGGCCCCAAGCTGCTCCAGTCGAGTTGTCAAGCCCGTGGAAAGATAGCCGGTGTCTAGGCTGCAACTGCCGAGCCGTGTCCTGGGGACCCAGCGTGCACCCCTCGGCTGCCAGGCAAGCGTGCACACCTGCCCTAGCGCTCAGTACTGCTTCTGGGGCAGGTCACACACAGGAAGCGCTGCTGACGCTGAGAAACTGTGGGACCGTGCTAACTGGTGACGCGCAGGGGCGTCGCCTGCAGGCTTAAGGGTGGAGAGGGGCTTGCCACCCAAGTGCCTGGGGCTGGGGGTGTGTCAGAGAGAGGCCCTCACTCAGCCCTGGGGCGTGAGGCGGGGAGCACAGCAGCCTTCCCTGTTGCTGCTGCTCAGCAAGCTTCCCTGATAGCTGAGAGTGACTCCCCGGGGTGGGGGCTGGTGGCTTCGTCCAACAGAACAAAGGCGCAGCGCGGAGTCCGGAGGGGCGGAGAGCAGGAGAATGGGGAGGGGGCCGGGCGTGGCAGAGGGTTCAGGACCAAGGGTCAGTTGGGCCCTCGGGCTGGGGCACAGCCAAGGGGACAGCGAGTGGGTGGCGCAGGCCCCGGGGCCCTGGAGAGTGCAGGCCCTGGGCTGCCCTCACCCCTCGCGCCCCGTGGCCCGCGGCCCGTGCACAGCCGTGCGACTGCCTGCACCCCGCCTCCCAGGCCCTCAGACTCCCGGGTGCTCAAGTCTCAGGCCTCACCAGTCCCCGGTGGGTAGCCTAGCGCCCCGCGTGTGCCTCCCGCCCACCAGCCCCAGTCACAGCCACTCTTTCCTCTACCCGCCTCTCTCAGTCTTTCTTTCATGGACGTGGTCCCGCCCTCATCACTCCGTCCTTTGTTCCTCTCATCTTCCAAATCCAGCCATCAAGGAGGTAGTCAGTGCACCTCCCTGGGCTGAGCCACCGCCCTGCCCTCTCCCTGCGCCCGCATTCTGTTGGCAGGACTCAGTGACACCTCCACCGGGTACCAACCTCCTCTTAGTTCCAGCCTCAGCACCAGCCCCCACTGGCACTTACCTCCCACATACATCAGGGACCCCTTGCTCCCTTCTCAGCGTGGCTGCCGAGGCTCCGGGATCTGCCCTCGGCCACTCCGGGCTCCTTAGCCTCCAGGCTGCGACCATGCCCTTTAACCCTGATGTCATCCCCCAGCCCCCTCCCAGTCAGATCTCAGGTCACCCCAGGGAGGCCCGGCCGGCTTCCTCAGCCAGTTCCTACGCGGCGCTGGCCCTCGAGCCTGCAGCTGTGTGGCCCTGCCAGCCCACGCACCTTCCTCCTCAGGGGCCCGAGGGGATGCCACCCCCAAGGCTGGGCACGCAGAAGGCAGGAGAGAGCGGGCGACGCAGCCTCGGGGAGCTGAGCCAGCTGCCCAGGGGCGCGTGCCCTCTAGCCTGGCCTGTAGGCTCCTCAGGACACAGTGCCCTGTCTCCTGTGCTGTCCAATCCAGCGGACCGTCCACCACCGTCTGGGCCTGGAGCTGCTGCCTTGCTGTGAATACAGCCAGCACAGACCTGCACCTCACTCCGCTGTCTGCGTGGCTGCCCAGCTGCCGTGCCCAGGGACAGTCATAGGGCTGTCCTAACTCCTCTGTGAGCCCTGGCTCCCGCCTCCTACTCCTGCTCAGAACCCTCTCTTCCTCTCTCCTCAGCTGCTGCCTGGACAGGCCTGGTCTTTGGTGCCCACTGGACCCAGTGGCAGCCTCTCCTGGGCCTCCTCACTGCACGACACCCAGCGCCCCCTCTCCCGGAAGCAGGGCTCGGTTGATGGTCAGAAAGAAAGACCATTTGTTCTGACCCTTGGAGGGCATCTCTGCCNTCTCTCCTCAGCTGCTGCCTGGACAGGCCTGGTCTTTGGTGCCCACTGGACCCAGTGGCAGCCTCTCCTGGGCCTCCTCACTGCACGACACCCAGCGCCCCCTCTCCCGGAAGCAGGGCTCGGTTGATGGTCAGAAAGAAAGACCATTTGTTCTGACCCTTGGAGGGCATCTCTGCCGCCTAAACAAGGGTGGGCCAGTTTTCCTGACGGCTGTTGGTCCCACGGGCAGAGTGGCATCAGGCAGGCCCCCCAGAGCCCCTTCCTAGGCAGCCGACCCCCACCCCATCCTTTTCTTTCTCCCTCTGTGACCCACACTGAGACCCATCAGACTCGGCTGCACGAGGCAGGCTCTGAAGTGGTACCTGCTTCAGCTGGACCCTAGAGCTGGCCCCCACAAGCCCTTCCACAGCTCCCTACCCTGACGCCCGTTTGCTCTTCTCTCAGAGACTGTCCATCCCCAGCCCATGGTGTCCACCGCCGCACAGCATCTCTAGTGAGCTGAAGAGACCCTCAGGGGACATGTCCACATCCTCATCCCCANCTGGCCCCCACAAGCCCTTCCACAGCTCCCTACCCTGACGCCCGTTTGCTCTTCTCTCAGAGACTGTCCATCCCCAGCCCATGGTGTCCACCGCCGCACAGCATCTCTAGTGAGCTGAAGAGACCCTCAGGGGACATGTCCACATCCTCATCCCCAAACTGACTCATTGGAAAAGACTCTGACGCTGGGAAAGATTGAGGGCAGGAGGAGAAGGGGACGACAGAGGATGAGATGGTTGGATGGCATCACCGACTCAATGGACACGAGTTTGAACAAGTTCCAGGAGATCATGATGGACAGGGGAGCCTGGTGTGCTGTGGTCCATGGGGTCGCAGAGCTGGACATGACTGAGTGAGTGAACAGCAAATCCCCAAACTCATCAGTGTGACCTTATGGGGAAAAGAATCTTCACAGCTGTGATGAAGGATCTCAGTGGAGGGCGTCCTGGGTTACCCAGGTGGCCCTAAATCCAATGTGAAGTGTCCTTAGAAGTGACAGAAAAGACCAAGGGTGCGGAGGGGCCAGGTGGCGACAGAGGCAGAGGCTGGGGGGAGGCAGCCACGAGCCCGGGGGTGCCTGGGGCCCCCAGCGCTGGAGGGGCATGAAGGCCCCTCCCCTAAGCTGTTAGGGGAGGGGCTGCAGCCCTGGGACTCCTTGACCTCAGACTTCTCGCCTCTGGGGCTGGGGCTGGGGGGATGAACTCCTGTTGTTTAAGCTGTGCTTAAACCTAAGAGCTTGAACAACCTAAGTCCCATCCTGACCCCAAGAAGAAAGCTGGATGGACAGATATTTGTGAACCCATCAAAGAAGCAAGGTCACAAAACAAATGACCGTGCCCACGTCTGGAAAGAGATGGGGGCCTTTAGCAGACGCAGAGCGTAAGCATCCCCTTGTCTGAGATGGGAGTCCCGCATGCTGGTGGGATGAGAAACCAGAAACTCCGATGAACTGCTGGAAACGGAGCAGCCACAGAAGGGCTCTGATCCTCCTCTTCAGGCTCACACGCGGAAGGCTCTTCTTGAGCTTCCTGGGAGCTTGTTCTATTGCCGCCACCCCAGGAGATGGTTGGGCTGCAGTGCCAAGCAGGCTCCTTTCTCAGAGGTCCCAGCAAAGCTCCCGGAGATGGACCTCACGGCCTAGCTCAGTCCTCATGCCCACCCTCCCTTAGTTCCTGTGGCCCAGATGTCCAGTTCCCAGGCAGCAAGTGTGGGCAACCATGCAGGGCCCAGTGGGCAGAACCCACCCCGGCCCCTCCCACAGCCTGTTTGTCTTCTCTCTTGAGTGCCCACCCCACCGGCCTCAGGCCCCAGCCCAGACCAGGGGCAGCAGTGCCTCCTAGGCTGCCCAGGCCCCCATCATCACCAGAGTCAGGTCCCTAAAAAGTAGCCCTGCCATTTGATCTGCGCCCGTGGCAGAACACTCACTCCATCCCCAGCCCACAGCGTGGTGCTTAGACCAGACAGTCCATCCTCAGGGGGTGCAGAGCCCAGGGCCACACTGCTGGCCACAGCACCAGTGGTCTTCTCCGCTGGCCAGTGCCGGGACCCTGACCACTGCCCCCGACCTGCCCGCAGAGACAGCCTGTCCTCTGGGCCTCTCCCCTCTCCCTCACAGACTAGCCCCCACCTGGCTGGTCCAGGGGGGTCCTCTCCTCGACCTCTGTCCTCCACCCCCTGGGGACCCTGCCTCTCGGCAAGTGCCCGTGGACCCCACAGAACAGACACCAGGGACTAGAGACCTCTCCGCAGAGCAGCCTCTCCCCTCCCGCAAGGGACCCCCCAAGGGCGATGGGAAGGGAGTGGGCAGAGGGGGCACCGACCCTTCTGTGGGAACGGGGACCAGGATGCAGNCTGCCTCTCGGCAAGTGCCCGTGGACCCCACAGAACAGACACCAGGGACTAGAGACCTCTCCGCAGAGCAGCCTCTCCCCTCCCGCAAGGGACCCCCCAAGGGCGATGGGAAGGGAGTGGGCAGAGGGGGCACCGACCCTTCTGTGGGAACGGGGACCAGGATGCAGGGGGGGTGTGTGAGAGAGGCCGCCTGGCAGGCGAAGCAGTGGGGTTTGGCCAGGCGGGGCCCTGAGCCCCTTCCTGCAGGTCTGTGTCTCAGCAGAGGTGTTTGTTGAATGAGTGAGTGACTGAGGGGTTTTTGAGCTGACGCTGCAAGAGAGGAAGATAAGATGGCTCCATCTTTTCAAGGCACGGAGGTGCTGCCCTGCCCCAGATTCCAAGCAGGGATTAAGGGCCTTCCTGCTGCAGCCAGGGCCATTGTTCCCAGCCCCTTCTAGAATCATCTGGAGGTTAATCCTTTACAAAACAAATATTTCAGACATCTCAGCACAGCCCTCCAAGGGGGAGCCTCAGCAGATGGCCGGAGGCCTGGCCGCGCTCCCACACCCCCAGATGCAGGAGCGCCCCACGGCCTTGGAGCAGTGTCCACGGGGGACGCGGGCCTGGGCCAGGAAAGTGTCAGAGCCGCCAGCCACCTGCCTGGGCCCCCGCCCCTGGGCCCTGTCCATTTTCCTTGGCAGCTCCCGCCAAGGACAGGACATTCCTGAAGACTGAGGCTACACATTGGGGGCCGGGGGCTGGGAGGCCAGGCGGGCTCGCAGCCACCTTGAGGCCCAGCTTCCCCTCTATCCTCTCTGCCCCTGGGGCTGACCCGGGAGTGGGGCTTCTTGCCCTGCCTCCCTTCCCACATCCACACCAGGGCCTGCCGACTCTGGTCCTTCCCCATCTGAGCTCTTTCTCTGCCCCAAGCGCGTGACACTCAGGCCCAGATTTGGGGAGGCCTCGGATCTGTCCCAGTGGCCCCCTGCAGGCCCTTGTCTCCTGCCCTTCTCTCAGCTGGGGGTTGGGGGGCTGTGCTTGGCACTTTAATGCCCCATTTGAGTCTTTTCTTCCACATGGACTGTGAGCTCCCTGAGGACAGACTCAGGGAAGGAGGCTCCCTGCCCACCATGAGCAGAGGGACCAGTCTGGGAGCCCTGGCCTGGCGGGCGGGGCGTGGTCATGGTTCTAGTTGAAGGCGGGGTCCCAGCCCGCCTGCAAAGACCAGGCGGCTGCCTTGCGGGGATGGTGGGAGGCCTGGCCAGGGAGCAGAGGGCCGGGGCATGCAGGCAGCAGGGGCTCCAGCCCCATGCAAGCTGGGCACCCCGCAGGGAGAAGGGCAGGACGTGTGGGCGGCAGGGGCGGTGCGCTTCCATCCCAGGTCTGCAGAAGGACCCTCTGCCTCTCCCCCTCTGCCCCAGCGAGACCGGGAGTGTCTCCAGCATCCCTGGGTGCGTGGAGCCACAAGGCTGCGGGGGCCTGGGCCCCACAGACTCCTGGAGCAGAGCCCCCTCCTGACGAGGACCGGCCCACCTCGGGAGCAGGACCTGCTGCTCCTGGGAGAGCACGGGGTGGTGGGCTGAGGTGGCACAGGTGGCGGTGGGGGCACACATGGAGGCATCCCATCTCCGTGGCTCCGCTGGTCTGCACACAGTAAGCCCTCCTGGGACCTGGGCTCAGACCCTCTGCCCCACAGCACGGAGAGTTAGGGCAGCCAGTGGTGGGCGGGGGGGTAGACGGAGTCGGTGAGGAGACGAGGGTCCTGGGGAGGAAGGGCTGTCAGCCGGTGGAGACCCCTGCTTCTGTTAGGAGCGTCCTGGGCTGCCCTCTGCCTCACCCCTCAGTCCACATATTTCCAGAAAGAAATCATTCCCAGCCCTGAGGCGTTCCACGGAGGCGGGTTTTTCCCTCTGGGCTCCGCTGATGAGCTGATGAGCTCTCGTGGAGGAGGGGTCCTCGTGACTTGCTTCCTTTCCCCGAGCCCACACGGGGCCCCTCGGGAGTGCCTGGGGGCTGCTGAGGGGAGAGGCCAGCTGGGCGCACGCCGGGCCTGCCCCCATCCCCAGGCCGGCCCCCACCTGCCGGCCCCGACCCCGGGGCTCGTGTGAGAGGGGTCCGAGTCTCGGGGCGGGCCCTCCACCTCCGCCCAGGGCCCCTGGCACTCAGCGGGCTCCCACAGCCCCTCCAGCCCCCGGCCGGGCCCACCCGCCGCCCACTCTGCCGTTGCCACGCCCCGGCCTCTCCTGTCCCTGCGCCTTGAGGCTCTGCAGGCTCCCCCTCTCCTCCCTGCGGTTCTGCTTGATACCCAGGGCTGGGAGCCCCTGCCCAGGCCCGGCTCCCAGACCCCCAGCCCTCCTCTCCTCCCAGCTTCCAGGCTCCCCTCCTCCCCAAGCTGCGCAGACATGACACCCTGTCCCCTTCCCAGGCCCCAGCACTGGCCTCGCCATCTTCTCTGGTGACAGGCCTTGTGGTGGGGACTGTCATGGGCTGGCCTGTATCCCCCACCGAATTCCCATGTTGGAGTCCTGACTTCCAGGACCTCGGACTGAGGCTAAGTTTGGAGACGGGGATCTTGACAGAAGAAATCCATTCAAGGAAGGTCACTAAGGTGGGCTAATTCCACAGGACGGGTGCTCACGAGAAGAGGAGGTCAGGACACACACCTGCCAGGGGCAACCCTGAGAGGTGGCAGCCATCTGCACGCCCAGGAGAGAGGCCTCAGGAGGACCAGCCCTGCCCATACCTGGGTCTGGGGTTCCAGCCTCCAGGGCTGGGAGGAAACAGAAGTCTGCAGGTTGCATGGGTCTGTGGGACTTTGCAGGGACAGCCACGCAGACCTGCCCAGCGATCTTCCTGCCCTGCCTTGGGTCCCCCGCCATGTCTCGGCTGCCCTGCTGGTTGGCAAGTGGGAAAGCCCCCCTCTGCAGGGCTGCTGCAGGTGCACCCGCCCTCAGAGGGCTTAGTGAGCCCGCTTTGGGGTGACCAAGCACACCCCTGGCCCCCCAGAACCCCTCTGTGCTCTAACGCCCTGGTGGACCCCCTGGCACAGTGCCCACCGGCCTTCTCTCCAGTCTTGCCCTGCCCCGGCGCTGACGCCTCGGGGCCCCTCCTCCAGGCACCTGGTGATGGCATTTCGGGGTCTGGACAGGGGCCCCTGCAGGGTCCGGCCCTGGCATTCAGATGAAGACCCCGAGTCCCAGAGCTGGTGAGGGAGCGGAGCCTGCCCAGGCGTGTGGGGCGCTCCCCAGCCTCACTGAGGCCCGCGCCCGAGCCCTGTCCCGAGCCCCTAGGCCCCAGGAGGACGTGCCCAGTGTGGGCACCCTGAGCACTGCCCATGCAGAGCCGGCCCGGCTCAGGACCCTCATCTGGCCCCCTGGGCAGGAGGGCCGGTGCCCCCCAGGGTGGACGGGAGGGGACAGAGGCCCCCCGGCACGTGTGCGGTGGTGGGCGTGCACAGCCCTGCTTGGGGAAGACTCGTGGCGTGCGGGCCGGGGCCTGCTCCTGCCACGTGTCTTCACGGTCCCCAAAGGCCCCGCCTTCCAGCCGGGCACCCTCCTCTGGGGGACTGCCCCCAGAATTCACTCCCGCAGCAGGGCCTGTGGGGGCCATCAAAGTCGACCCACCGCTGCCCCACGCACCCCCGGCAGCCACCCAGGCATGGGCGGGGGCTGCCCGCCCCCTCTCTGAGCAGTCACACCGGGGCCTCCTGCTAGCTTGGAGCTGCTGGGCTGGAGGGCCGGCCTTCAAGGGAGCCCTGGTCCAGGGGGCCTCCAGTACCCCCATGTGCTTGTCCCCCAGGGATTTTGCCCTGCGGTGCAGGCAACTTGGACACAGTCCCCC
>SJYA01004168.1:12324-35936 GCA_006410615.1 Neotragus moschatus
CCCCCCCCCCCCCCCCCCCCCCGCCCCGCCGGAGTGTGGCTCCGTGCTGTCTGGGATGTCTCCCTGGACACAGAGAGTGGCTGGCCACCACAGAGCAGCCAAGTCCTCCCCCCCAGGCACTGGGTGCTCTTGGGGACTCCTGCTGGGGCCTTGGGACTCTGGCCTGGTCAGGCTCAGAGCGAGTTGGCTGTGCTGGAGGCCAGTGGAGAGCAGCTGGGCTGGCTCTGCATGGGCAGTGCTCAGGGTGCCTACCCTGGACACGTCCTCCTGGGGCCTAGGGGCTCGGGATAGGGCTTGGGCATGGACCCCATCCTCAAGGGCCATCTGAGGTGAAGTGGAGAGGGGTCTTCTGCCCCTCGCTCAGGTCCACTCACGTTCTGCAGGGCTCAGAGATGTCCCATGGAGTGAGATACCCAGGGAGTAACCCCCAGAGGGGGCCCGTGCCCACCTGAGCACGCAGGCTCACTTGCTAAGTTGTTTCCAACCTTTTTGCAACCCCATGGAGTGCAGTCCTCCAGGCTCCTCTGTCCATGGGACTTCCCAGGCAAGAATACTGGAGTGGGTTGCCATTTCCTTCCGCAGCTGCGCTCCCATCAGGCCCTGAATGTACCAAGAAAAGAGGCCTCCAGGCCTGGAACCCCTGGACGAGTCTGGCCAGGCCTGGGCCGCTGGGAGCAGAGAGCGGCCGCCCTTCCAGCTCCCCTTTCAGGGCTGGATGCTGGGCAGCCCAGCTCTGCCCCCAAGACCCCGTGCTGCCATTCAGCTCAGTCCCGGCCCCAGGCTGTGCAGCGGTCTCTGCTCTCTGACGGGGCCCAGCCTCGTCTCCACGTGCCCTCTGCAATGCGGCAGCCAGTGGTCCTGCTTCCCTGATGCCCAGCCCGGCCCTGGGTCTCCTTGGGACCTTTCTCCTCTGGGGGCTTTAGGTGGGTGGCTGGGCCGACCGTCAGCTTCACTCCTACCCCTCAGCCCTCTGCCACCAGCCCCCACCTTCTTCCTTCTGCCCTGCCAGGGCCCAGAGACACGGTTGGTATCCAAGCAGGGTTAGGCTGGGGTCTTGGCACCCAGGCCACAAGGGCCCGAAAACTGAGAAGGAAAACAAAGCAAACACCCGCCTCCCGCCTCCCTCCTTCACCCTGTGCCCCTTTCCCTCCTTCTCGTCATCAAGCGAGGAATTTATTTCTCTTTGCAGGGCCTGCACCTGGGGTTCAAACAGCCCCTCCAGCCGGCCTGCTGTGCGGGGGCCCAGTTTATTTGAGGTAGGGGCTTGCTCAGGGAGGATTTTTGTTTTCCTTTGCTTTTGCAAGAACAGGGCAGGGGCTGGCCAGGCCGCAGGGAGACCCTGTGTCCCCCATGGGACTGAGGTTACACAGAGGGCACTCGGGGCATGTGACCTCTGCCCTCTGACATCTTTGAACTCAGGAGATCTTTGATGTCTTAACCGCGCAAGACCACGGTCACAGTCTGCTGGCTTTAGCGTGGGTGACCCCCCGGGAGGAGGCGGCTCTGCTGCTGCCCTTGCTGCAGCCGCCAGGTCCCTGGGAACGGGCCTCACAAACACAGCCAGCCAGGGGCCATCTTGCCTAGATGGCCTGGAGCTGGACCGCCTGCCTTCCTCACTCCAAGCCCCCAGACGCCCCCACCCAGGGGCCCCCCGCACAACCACCCAACTGCCTTCCTCTGTCTGTGGGCCAGCCACCTCTCAGGATCGCCCCGGAGGGAGTACTAGTGGTCTCTGCCCTCCAGCCCCAGGGCCGGGGCGCTCCTGTGGGATGGGGCTGCCGGGCGTCAGACTCCAGCACGGCTCCCGGAGGCCGCAGGCCGGGGAGAAGCCCTTGGTTTCAGGCCCCCACCCCTGCTTTGGCCTGGGGTGCTGCTGGCCCCCAGTCGCTAAGTCGTGATCCCCCTGCGACCCCACGGCCGCAGCATGCCACGCTTTCCGGTAGGTTTGGAGTGTAGCTTTCTCATCGCTGCGCCCCTCGAGCCTCCTGTGGCGGCCTCTCTGCCTTGGGCGTGGGTGTCTGCTTTTGGTAGGTTCCAGAGCCCTCTCCTCGCTTGTTGAGCAGCCAGTTGCGATGCTGGACTTCTCGCAGGAGAAGGTGAATTCATGTCCTTCTCCTCTGCCATCTGGACTAGAGTTGATCTGGGGTGCTGGCTAGTGCAAGAGAGACCCGAGGGGAGAGGGCCCCCTGCAGGTCCACCACCCCGTCTTCCTCGGCCTGTGGGCCGGCCGCCTCTCAGGATCGTTCCCGAGGGAGCCTCAGTGGCCTCTGCCTTCTAGCCCAAGGGCCAGCTTGGTAGGCGCCCCGAGCCTGCAGGCTGCCTCCAGTGAGAGGAGCCTTCGGGTTGCTCCCAGGTCCATCTGGCAGGTGGAGCCCTCAGGGGAGGCAGGCTGTAGCCAAGTCACGGATGGGCCCAAGCCGAGGCCTGCAGCTTGGAGGAGGCGAGACCCGCGAGCGGCCCCTCACCCTCCTCACCTGTGGCTCCAGGGAGCAGCGTCGGCCACAAGGCCAGGCTCAGGCCGGGGATCAGTCCTGCCGGTCCCCGGAGCCCCTCTGGGTGGTGGGACGTGGGCCCCCTCTGCCCTCTGCTGCCCCTCCCCAAGGCCAGGGCTCCTCTTGGCTCTGGGTGCCACTCAGCCCGGCCGCCTGGAAGCCTCACGCCCTCACTCACAGGGGAGGCTCAGAGCCTCGGCAGATGCCGCGGGACAGCCTTTCTGGGTCCTCGTCACTGCCCGGGGTCAGGGCCGCCCGAGCCCCTCGGGAGCCCAGCCCTGCTCCCCCTGCCCGCAAGTCTGGGCCCCTCTGCCCTGGTGTGGGCACACTTTCCAGGGTCTCCTCTGCAAGCTGCTGATGACCCCTGCTGTGCCGGCTGGGGAACCCCATGGGCCCCTCCCTGCCCAGCGCCAAGCAGTGGGCTCTGGTGGGCTCCGGTGGTCCAGGGAGTGCGGTGGGCAAGGGGCAGCCTCCCCAGGACATGACCTGGACCCGTGCCCTGTAGACCCGAATGCTGCTTGTCTCTCTAGGGTGGACGAGGAGCCTGATGGTGGAGGGGTTTCAGCCTCAGACAGAGAGACAGGGAAGGGACAGTGGAGGTCAGCTGAGGGCAGGGGGCGAGAGGGCAGGAACTGGAGAGGCCGCTGCCAAGAGGAGGGGACACTGGCGGGACCCTGGGCAGACGAGGCCGCACGGGGTCTGAACGCTTCCATTAGAGTGAGCCGGGTGGGCATATCTGGGACTGGACCCTCTGACATTTCGACAGGGATCCGGGCCTACCGCCATCCCCAGCTCCGCCCCCTGCCCCTGGGACGCTTGAGCAGAGGCAGGACAGCCTCCATGGGACACCCCACTGGACCCCGCCCTGGGCCTCGGGCTATTCCTGTGCCCCTGGGCCTCGGGCTATTCCTGTGCCCTGGGCCTCGGGCTATTCCTGTGCCCCTGGGCCTCGGGCTATTCCTGTGCCCTGGGCCTCGGGCTATTCCTGTGCCCCTGGGCCTCGGGCTATTCCTGTGCCCCTGGGCCTCGGACTATTCTTGTGCCCCTGGGCCCAGTGGGTCACTCCCACCATGGCCGTCGCCTTGCTGACTGGACCTGACCCCTCCCTCTTCCAGCTTTGGCCGGGAGAGCTGGTGGTCAGCCTGCCCCATTCTCAGAGCTGGAAGGGCCAGTCCCTGGGGTGGAGTCCAGCATGGAGGCCCGGTGCCCTCTGCCCCGTGTCTGTCTTCGCCTGGGTCTCCGCTCCCCCCTCTGCCCTTCAGCCCTAAGCTCAGAAGTCCAGGGGTGGCAGCCTCGAGCAGGCCTGGGGCCGCGGGCTTGGTCCCCCCGCTCTGCGCCCCTCCGAGCCTTCTGCTGCAGCCCTCTTTGCCCTGGACGTGCGGTATCGGTGTTTCTCAGGCTGTAGCCCTGGACGTGCAGTATCAGTGTTTCTTAGGCTGCAACAGCGAGAACAGCCGAGTTCTGGAGTCCTCGCAGGAGAAGCTGGGTGCACGCCCTCCTCCGCTCTCTTGGCTCCTGTTGATCTGGGGTGCTGGCTAGTGCGGAGGTGAGGGGCCCAGGCTGCGACACACCCCTCTTCCAGATGTGGGTGTTAGGGTCCTCCCAAGACCTGGGGGCCAGCAAGGGCAGTGCAGGGATCTGGGTGCCTGGGCGGCATGGAGCCCCGTGTGCTGGGAAGGAAGCCCGGGCTCAGGGCTTCTGGCCTTAGCGAAAGATCAGCCACAGGGTGCTCTCCGGGCCCTCGGCCCCTCCCCTCAGCTTGGGTGAAGGCACCTCGGGGAGCCTGGCCTGCGGTTCAGCCGTCCGACCCCCATCCCTCAGGTTCAAGGCCGAGGTGCTTGGACCGGAGCGGCCGGGATTCTCATGACACCAGCCTTGCTGGTGGAGGTTCCACTGCGGTTGGAGCCTTCTCCCCTGCCCTTTATATGACAGTACAAGGGGCTGTAGACCCTGTGTGTGTACAAAGTGTCCCCGCACATGGCTCCCGGTAAGACTGACATCTGCAGCAGCGCAACCTGGGAGGGGCGGACTCCCCAGGCCCAGGGGCAGCCGCGGCCCCCACCCTCCCCACGGCAGGCTCGGCCCTTGCCAAGACTGGCTCAGCTGGGCCCGGAGATCTCAGGCCAGTGAACGACGCAGAAGGGGCTGGGGGAAGAGCGAATGGGCTGCCCCTCGCCCAGGGCTCCCAGGTGGGCAGCGGGGGCTCCTGTGGCCAGCCTCCCGGGAGTGAGGTGGGCAGTGGCCTCTTCCCTCCACACGGCGTGTCCCCCAACCACGAGACTCAACTCCCTTCTCTGACTCAGAGCATCAGCTGTGGGGACGGGGGCAGGCTTGTAGGAGCTTCACTCCGGGAGCTCCTCCAGCCTTCATTTAGCCCCCAGGCACAGTAGGCAGTGGTCCTGAACTCCCAGAAGCTGACAAGCTGAGACANGGCGTGTCCCCCAACCACGAGACTCAACTCCCTTCTCTGACTCAGAGCATCAGCTGTGGGGACGGGGGCAGGCTTGTAGGAGCTTCACTCCGGGAGCTCCTCCAGCCTTCATTTAGCCCCCAGGCACAGTAGGCAGTGGTCCTGAACTCCCAGAAGCTGACAAGCTGAGACAGGGGCGGGGTGCTGGGCCCAGGGTGACGGTCGGCAGGTGGGAGACCTCCAGGGATTAAGCCTTGCCCCCACCCCCGCTGGTTCAGACCTGGTCCATCTCATGGAAGCTGTCCTGGCAGGACACCTTTTACGGTGGACCTCCTATTACAATTCCTCTGTGCAGAGAGTGCAAAGGGACTCTCAGGGGGTCTTGGGGGCTGGTGGTGGAGTGACAGGTGGAAGGGACTCCCAGCGCCACCACTGTGGAGCGTTCTGGCCCTCGGATGTCGACCCAGGGCCCACGGCCTTCCTCCGTGGTGTCACCTCTCCTGTGTGGGTCTCCTGTGGCTTGCAAATGTAGCATTGTGCTCGGCCACATTTAACAAAGCAAGGAGAGGACCATTTCTCCTGAAAACACCCGACTGGCCCCAGACCAAGTGCAGGAAACCATGGACATCAACGTCTCCCCTTTCAAAGCAGGTTTTCTCTCTTATTTACTTATTTTTTTTTTTTTTCAAAGAAAATAATTCCAGACTCCATCTTCCCTTATGTGCCTTCCGGGCAGGGACCACCTCCCACCGCCCAGGATTGTGGACTCCAGGCCAGGCTGCCAGCCCCAAAAGGCAGACGGGACCTTCCTCCACCCCCGGGGCTGCCCTTGTTCCCGGGGGGAGCAGTCTGGGGCCCTGAGCTGAGGCTGTGCTCCAGCACCTGCTCATAAGGGCAGAGCATCCAAGGGGCTAGAGGCGGGACCCCACCAGTGAGGGAGTGTGGACAGGAGGCCCTGGGAGGCACTGGGGAGCTGGTCCAGCTGGTGGAGAACCCTTGGGGGCATGGGGCTCCTCCACAGGCTCCCCTCCAGCGGACAGCTGGCACAGCCTCCAGCCCCGCACAAGGCTGGGTGTCTGTTCTCCTGCCCCAGCCTCCCCACGTCCAGGCCTTCCTCCCTCTGACACCTGGCCCGTGTTCTCCAGGGTGCTCACGTTTCCTGCAGCCTTGGCGGCTCAAGTTTCCCACTGGATGGCGTGAAGGACGGTCAAGGTCACAGGTGTCTACTTGGCCAAAGGAGAGAAATAAAAGCTTCTCTTAGCTGCCAACCCAATCAGGGCGGCCAGAAAATCAAGGATGTGTGTGTGGGTGTCTGGTTGTGCCCCACAGGTGCGGTCCTGCACAGGCTCCTCCCCTGCCCACGATGGGCACAGGCATCTCCCCTCCCCTCCCCCAGGTGGGCACAGGGGCCTGTGAGCCCACAGCCGCTGCAGTCTCCTTTTACCCCAAAGGGCTCCATCACCCCAGATGCCCCTCTTTAGCCAACAGATACATTTCTAGGGGCCAGTCCAGTGAGTGGCGGGGTTCCAGCGACGCCGAGGCCCTGACTGCTACACGTGTCCAGCAGGGGTCGAGGGTCTGCTCAACCTGGCCCTGTTGACCACCGTCCCCTGAGGGAGGGGTGGCAAGTCTGGTCACTCAGCTATGTGGGCAGAAAGCCTTGGCCTCCTGTGGACAACTGGTCCAGACCAACCTGCAGACACCTCGCCTGCGTGTCTGTGCAGGGTCTTCAGGGCTTTCCAAAACCCACCCCTTCTAGGCCTCCTGGGCCAGAAAGGCTGCCCCCTGCACCTGCTTGCTGCCTAGATTCAGGTGTGAGAGCGTAGGCGCATCCCTGCCAGTGGGGACCGTCAGCTCCCAGGGTAGGCATGGCCCTGTCTTCTGCCCTCTGACCTAGCTTCTAGCTCCTGCCACCAAACTGGCATGAATAACTATGCCACCCATGGGGCTCCCACGAGAGACTGCTGGGAAATGTCAGGCACCCCCTTTTCTCATCCTCAGTCAGTGCTCTGACTCCTGGCTTCTCGGAACCAGGTTCCTATCCCCAGGTGGCTGTTGGGCCCTGCCCTGGCCTGGCGGGGCTGTCCTGGTCAACACGGGTGGGATTCTAGCCACAGAGCCTATCCCCCGGCCTGGGATGCCAGTGGGCAGCTGGCCTTGAGAAGGTCCCCTGACTGGTGGGAAGGGCGGTTGTCACAGAGGGCTGACCGTGGNTGGCTGTTGGGCCCTGCCCTGGCCTGGCGGGGCTGTCCTGGTCAACACGGGTGGGATTCTAGCCACAGAGCCTATCCCCCGGCCTGGGATGCCAGTGGGCAGCTGGCCTTGAGAAGGTCCCCTGACTGGTGGGAAGGGCGGTTGTCACAGAGGGCTGACCGTGGGGACCAGGTGCATGTTCGCAGGGAGAGGGCAGTCCTTGCAGGATGCCCGCTGTGCAGCCACCCCAGGGAATAGTGTGGAGGCAACAGGGCAGAGCTGGGTCCCGCAGGGAGGGCTGGCCAGAGCAGGGAGGATGCGTGGGCCGCTGTGGAGGTGGGTCCCTGTGGGCAGGGGGCTGGAGGTCTGTGACAGGGTCAGAAAGGAGGGCAGTGGGTGCTCGGCGCTGGCACCCCGTACAGAGGCCCAGAGGGGACCAGCCCCTCCCCAAGCTTGACCAAGGGGAAACCAAGGCCCGAGAGGGAGGCATTTGCCTGCGGCCACAGAGCACACAGCATAGCCCCCTGCTCTCGGCACACTCCCTGGGGCCAGCCTGCCTTTGCTTCTCCCAAGGGGGGTCTCCGAGCAAGTGGGCAGTGCCTCCGGGGCCCCTACCGACCTCAGCAGCAGGACAGCTGGGCGCGACCCGCCAGGCGTGCCAGGAAGCGCCCTCCCAAGGAGCCAAGCTGTGCAGAGCAGGCTCCGGGTCACTCGCCCCGAGCAAGGAAAGCAAACACGGGAAACGGGAAGCAGTTGAAAGTGAGAAGCTTCAGCAAGTGAGAGCTCGCGAGGCCAGGGCCTCCAGGGGGGACATCACGCGCAGAGCGTGGCTGCCCGCGGGGCGTCCTTTCCGCAGTCCGCAGCTGCTCCTCGCCGCCCCCCAGCCTGGCGTCTCCCCCAGCGCACCGCCTCACTTCTGCCCTGGCCCTGGCCTAGCCTGCCTGGCCTGCCCTGGGAGGCCCCCACTGTCTGTATGGGAAGAGGAGGCAGGACCCTCCAACCCCAGCTGCTGGCCTGGGGGGCACCAGGCCTGCCCACAGACCCCCGGCAGCAGGGAGACAAAGGCTGAGGGACAGCCAGGACACGGAGTAGGAGGGACACTCCTAGTGTCCAAGCCTTGCACTGGGGTGGCCAGCCCCGATGCCCAGGTGTCCCCAAGGGCCACTTCAGGGCACAGCTATTCCCAGCCCGGTAGCTCGCCTCTCTTCCCAGAGAGGCAGGGATGTGGGCCCTGGGGTCATCTGAGACCCCAGAAAGGGCATGAACAGCTAGGTGCCCCCAGGGAAAACGGGAGGCGGCACCTGCTCAGGGTCCCCCCGCCCACTCCAGCCGCTCCTCCTGCAGCCTCCCCGCTCGCCCCAGCTTTCAGGTCCAGGAGAGTAGGGGGCTGGCGCTCGCAGACACAGCAAGGTGGTCTCAGTGGTGTGGTGCCCAGGATGACGTGGGACCCAGTGGGACGCTAGCCCTGGCTGAGGACCCGGGGGTCCTCTCCCTGCAAAGCCAGGGAGCCCAGGCTCCCGCCCTGCTAAGCCAGGACCACCGAGCTTCCTCTGATGCCGGGAGGCAGGAGGGGCTGCTGGGAGAGTGATGGGCTCCGGCCAGCCTGGGTCTGGAAGGCTCGCAGCCCCAGCCTCACCTCAAGTCCCGTCCGCAGCAGGGGACAGCCTCACGGTCCCTCCCTGCCAGCTGTCCCCTCTGGTCTCTGCCTCCGTGAGCGGCAGCNCTCTGATGCCGGGAGGCAGGAGGGGCTGCTGGGAGAGTGATGGGCTCCGGCCAGCCTGGGTCTGGAAGGCTCGCAGCCCCAGCCTCACCTCAAGTCCCGTCCGCAGCAGGGGACAGCCTCACGGTCCCTCCCTGCCAGCTGTCCCCTCTGGTCTCTGCCTCCGTGAGCGGCAGCCCCGGCCCGCTCCTAGACCCCTGTTGCTCCTGCTGGGTGTGGGGCCCTCTCTGGGCCTGTCCCCCGCAGCGCCCGAGCCCCCGTGCGGAGGCCGGTCAGCATGGGCACCACACGGGCACACAGGCCGCGGACGGCAGCTGCTCCAGTGTCGGTCCCCATCCTCTTCCCGACGGGGAGGGCAGTGGGGGCGCCTGCCCCACAGGTGCCAGCCGGGAGCCCGAGTCCCTGGGACGGACAGCAGGGGCCAGGCGAGGGGTCACCTTGGGCCGTCTCCTGCTGCTCAGGGGCTCCCAGGCTCCGGTTATGGACCCACGGTGGCTCTGCCTGCAGGGAGCTTGCAGTCTTCCTGGGTGGAGGCCAGGCCAGCTGGCCGGGACTCCTAGGGACGGCACAGCACTGGGCAGCAGCATGTGCGCCCTTCCTGGGGTGCCAGGCGTGGTTTGGGGGACAACGCTTGCGGGCCTTGGCTCCGCGGTCGCCATTGCTGTCGACAAGGCCAGGAGAGCTGGCCAGGAGTCTCGGGCAGGAGAGTCTGAGGCTAGTGACCACCGGGCCTGGAGGCTTGGTCTTGGCCAGGCACAGCCAGGCTAGGCCTCCAGGCTGGGGCTTCTGGGAGCTCCAGGGCCCACGTCCTCCTCACATGCCCCAATCCTCCCCAAACCCTCCCACCAGGGGCCCCTCTTCCCTTCTGTTAGGCTTGGGGGGCTGGTGCCCCATTGAGGGGGTGCAGGGCTGTGGGAAGGGGGCTTTTGGAGCCCTATTTCAAGAGCTGATGGAGCCTCCTGGGGACCTTCAGCAGGGGACGAGCAGATGCCAGGGTCCCAAGTGCTCCCCAACCAGCTAGCTGCCCCGAGCAGGTGAGACCGGGGCTGGGTGGGGTGTGGGCAGAAGTCAGGCCACAGTGTGTGGCTTTCAGTGGGGACAGACCTTTCCCTAGGAGTCCGGCCCCGGGGTCCCAGGGAAACCCGCAGCTTCAGCCTCCGTCCGTCCAGGGTTGAAGGGCAGAGTCAGCCCTGGGCCAGGAGAGCATGTGGGCTTAGCATTGGGACCTCTTCCCAGCACCAGCCTGGCACGTGCGGTGCCCACCAGGAAGCAGCCGTTCTGCCAAGGGTGCCCGGCCGGGGCATCTCTGAAACCTCCCACTGGAAGCCCCCAGACGGGGTGCACCGCCAGCATCCCCACAGCACCCTTGAAAGGGTGCCGCAATAAGGCGCCCCTGAAACGCTCCTGAGAGAGGCCGTGGCGGGCGGGGGGCAGGGATCTTTCTGTGAAGTGACTCATCTCGGGGTGCCCACGTGCTGTGGGTACAGGGTAGGGGTCACCTGCGAGGACTTCTCAGAATGGCTGCCCAGGCTCTCAGCCTCCCTCCCCTGCAGTCGGCACAGCGCAGGGTGGTCGGGGGGAGTGCTGGGTGGGTTTGAGGGATCTCGGTTTGGACAGAGGTCAGAGAGCCTTCTGGAGTCGAGAAACTGGAGCCACCAGGAAGCAGAGCGTGGGTGGGGGAGGGAGCCTGGCCTGCGGCGCTGACCACGGAGCTGCAGCTGTGACGAACGGCTTCCCTGGAGCTGGGCAGCGCTGCCAGATACCTTCAGCCTCGGGGGCCAGTCTTGCTGCCCGTGAGGCCCCAGGGGCCTCGCACAGGGCATTTGAGCAGGCCTTGGTTTCCTGGGCTCCGCTCCAGGGGGGACTGTACGTGCGGGGCTGGCACTGGAGGACAAGGGGAGTCCTGTAGGCCCTGCCAGCCCGGGGCAGGTAGCTTAGTGTCCGGCAGGAGGGCAGCAGCCCGGGAGCCCTGGGGACCGTGGGACCCACATCTGGTCTGAGCGCGGAGGTGTGGCATCCTCCCGGCCTCAGCATCCCAGCCCCGCGGGCAGGGGCTCCTAGGTGCCTGTGGAAGGAGGCCCAGGGAGGGGGCCCGGGCTCGGGAGGCCGTGGGCCCTGCTGTGTGGCACGTCAGACATGTTCCTTCTCCCAGCTCAGTCCTCAAAGCCCGCAGGACTGGAGTGTGGGGAGAGGCAGGGTGCCTGGTGGCTGCTCTGCCCCTGGGGGCTTCCTGCTCACTCGCAGCCCCTCAACAAGTGAATCCCATCCCTGGGAAGCTTGAGGGGGGAGGTCCCTGCCCAACCAGGCTCACCGCCCTGAGCCTGGAAACCAGCGCATCACAGCCCAAGCTCTCTGGACAGACACCACACATCCCTCTTGTTAGGGGAGACCCCCGCTGGTCCGTCCTCCAGAAGCCTCCTGGTCCCTCTGCTCCTGGGAGACCCATGCACCCACCCCCACCCCGTGCTGGCCTCTGCCACCCAGCCGAAGCCAAAGCCCAAGACGCTGTGGTTCCCACTGCTGGAGGGGTCGGTCCCAAGGAGAACCCACGCGCCCTGGGGGAGCTGAAGCCAGGGGTGAGCCATCTGTGTTGGGCAGCTGGGAAGCCCCTGCTAGTCTGGGCTTGCTGGTCTACCAAGGACCCATGGTGTGACTCGGAGACTGCCTTGGGTCCCTCCATGCAGGGCCTTTGCCTGCTAGAGAAGAGACTCCTCTCTCCTGGGCGACGCCGAGTTTGGGTAGGCCGATCGCCTGCGTCCTTGGCTCCCTGGGACCCTGGGTTCCTGGTGGGGAGGACGCGGGCTGGGCTGTCCTGGGAGCCTCCCAGAGCGCCAGGCCTGCAGCCCTGCCTACTGCTCTTTCTCAGAAATCCCTCAAAGTCTTTTGCAGGGAGAAAAGGCCAGAGGAGCGGCCTGGCCTCTCCCAGGTGGTCGCGGGGAGCGGTGGCCGTGGGGACGGCAGCAGGGCCATCGGCTCCGAGCCAGACCCAGGAATGACTCCCTGGAGGCGGCCCTCCAGGTCTCCAGGCCAGCCCTGGGCTCGGCACCCCAAACTCCACTCTGCCCCCTCCTCCTCCTCGCCCCCCTCGTGCTGCACCCCCTCCCTGGGCCGAGCGGCCCACAGGCCTGCAGAGGTGGGCATGGGGGAGACAGAGCCTGCCCACCAGCCGCCCCAGGTGCCACGCTCGGGGGCTCACCCGACTGAGTCCCAGGCCACCTGCGGGATCAGAGGGGACCACAAGTAGGTCTGAGCGGAGCCCCACCAGCCTGTCTGGGAACATGGGGCCTGGAGGGTCAGGATGCCCCCACAAGGCCGGGAACACAGGCCTGGAGCCAGAACCTCTGGGAGCCCACAAAGCTGAGAGGGCCTCCCTCCAAGGGCTACGTTCTGTGCCCCTGGCCTGGATGCCAGCAAGGCGAGGGGTGTCCAGACTTGAGGACAGTGTGGACTCGCCCTCCTGCTGACTCCCCAGAGGCCCCTCCTCCTGACTCCTCCCTCCTCCCCCCCCCTCCCCCTTCTTCTCTCTCCAGCCTATACTTTCTGGTCATCCCCTTCCCCCACCTTGACGTGGGCAGTCTGCACACTGGCCTCCACCTGCCCAACCCAAATGGAGGCCACTGCTCCCAGAGCCCCACTGCTCCCAGCGAAGGGACTCCGGGGTCTCCACTGTTGGGGACCAGCTGATGGGAGGACCCACTGTTCTCTCTGCGTGGGGGGTGGCTCAGCAGATACTTTCAGGTCAGGCCAGTGGGGAGACCAGAGCCCATCCAGAACTCTCCCTGGGGAGACCCAGGGCTGCCAGGAGGAGACTTAGGGTACCGGGCAGCTAGGTGGGGCTCACAGGCCTCTCAGACTCAGGCCAGAGGTGCCCACCCACAGGTGGCAGGCAAGGCCAGGCCTCGACCCACGAAGCTGTGGGGAGGGAAGCAGGTGAGGACAGAAGACCCAAGCCACCACCAGCCATGTTGGCTCCAGGGCAGCAGGAAGAGCAGCTGCTGTGATGGCAAGAGGGTCCCGTACCCACTGCAGACAGTGTGCTGGCTGGCTGGGCCTCAGGCCCCGGGTGCTGGGGTGGGGCCATCGGGGGGCCGTCAGCGCCATGCTCCCCACTGTCATTTGTCCTGCTGGGTAGCCGCCTCTGGGGATACCCCCACCGTACCCCCAGCCCAGGCTCCACCCCAGTCCCTCTCTGCAGTGGGCTCCATGGCTCAGCAGGGCCCATCTGCCTGCACCCCCGCTCCCTCCTGACCACCCCCATCTATGCAGCCCCGGGAAGGCTGTCCCTGGTCCACGACGCCAGCTGTTTCTCAAGGATAGGTATTTCCGACCCGGCCCGGCCCGCAGAGGCCTTTTCGGGGGCCGCTTCCCCTTCCTCGCTAATCCTGTTTCCTGTGTTTATCCCGCTGGGCCCAGAAGGAAGCTGCCTCAGAGGCCACGGGAGGGACAGTCCCGTAGGGTCGCAGGCTGTGTGGAGGGGCTGNCCTCCCCCCCCCTCCCCCTTCTTCTCTCTCCAGCCTATACTTTCTGGTCATCCCCTTCCCCCACCTTGACGTGGGCAGTCTGCACACTGGCCTCCACCTGCCCAACCCAAATGGAGGCCACTGCTCCCAGAGCCCCACTGCTCCCAGCGAAGGGACTCCGGGGTCTCCACTGTTGGGGACCAGCTGATGGGAGGACCCACTGTTCTCTCTGCGTGGGGGGTGGCTCAGCAGATACTTTCAGGTCAGGCCAGTGGGGAGACCAGAGCCCATCCAGAACTCTCCCTGGGGAGACCCAGGGCTGCCAGGAGGAGACTTAGGGTACCGGGCAGCTAGGTGGGGCTCACAGGCCTCTCAGACTCAGGCCAGAGGTGCCCACCCACAGGTGGCAGGCAAGGCCAGGCCTCGACCCACGAAGCTGTGGGGAGGGAAGCAGGTGAGGACAGAAGACCCAAGCCACCACCAGCCATGTTGGCTCCAGGGCAGCAGGAAGAGCAGCTGCTGTGATGGCAAGAGGGTCCCGTACCCACTGCAGACAGTGTGCTGGCTGGCTGGGCCTCAGGCCCCGGGTGCTGGGGTGGGGCCATCGGGGGGCCGTCAGCGCCATGCTCCCCACTGTCATTTGTCCTGCTGGGTAGCCGCCTCTGGGGATACCCCCACCGTACCCCCAGCCCAGGCTCCACCCCAGTCCCTCTCTGCAGTGGGCTCCATGGCTCAGCAGGGCCCATCTGCCTGCACCCCCGCTCCCTCCTGACCACCCCCATCTATGCAGCCCCGGGAAGGCTGTCCCTGGTCCACGACGCCAGCTGTTTCTCAAGGATAGGTATTTCCGACCCGGCCCGGCCCGCAGAGGCCTTTTCGGGGGCCGCTTCCCCTTCCTCGCTAATCCTGTTTCCTGTGTTTATCCCGCTGGGCCCAGAAGGAAGCTGCCTCAGAGGCCACGGGAGGGACAGTCCCGTAGGGTCGCAGGCTGTGTGGAGGGGCTGGCACGAGTCCCATCGGGGGTCTCCAGGAGGGGCTGGTGGGCCAGGAGGGATGTGAGGCTATGGACATGCTGA
Organism: Neotragus moschatus; assembly: GCA_006410615.1. Classification (NCBI taxonomy): domain Eukaryota; kingdom Metazoa; phylum Chordata; class Mammalia; order Artiodactyla; family Bovidae; genus Neotragus; species Neotragus moschatus. Next base: position 26,676 of record SJYA01004168.1, read on the forward strand.
GCGGGGCAGATGAGGGCCAGGGAACAGCTCGGAGACTGTGGGCCCCGCCAGGGAGGAGGGACAGAGGATAGGTGAGGGGTGGAGGGGGAGGAGGGTGCCGCAGGCTAGGCAGAGGAGAGCACCCGGCCCTGCACAGGACTGGGGGTGCCCGCTGGAGCGGTGGGTGGCCAGCTGGGTGCGAGGGCTCCAGCTGAGATTGGAGCCGTCTGGCTGTTCTTCCCGGGCTGGTCGCCCTGGTGCCTGAAGGCTGGGGTCTCCAGCCTGAGTCGCACCTCAGTCTCCAGAGTTTTCTCAGTGCCCCCGACCCCAGGCTGCAGAACCCGTGTGGGACAGACATGGGGCAGGATCTGGGGGCTCTCGCGGTCCCAGCCGGGTACCTAGTCCTGGTCCTGCCTGTGGGGAAGGCCTTCCTGTTCCCCGTTAGAGCAGCAGAGACTCCTGGGGATGGGTGCTCCAGGCCACTCAGGGCGGGTCAGAGTCTTGTCCCTGGTGGGAGACGCAATCATGTCTGATGGAGGTAACTCCACTCAAGGGCGCCTGGACCCTTCACCTGCTCTAGGATCCAGGGTCGCCAGAGGGAGGGTCAGGGCCTGAGGCCCCTCCAGCCCTGGGGAAGGCGGATCCCTGGGGGCCATCCCACCCAGGTGGGGGCCCTCCTTACTAGGGCTCAAGCTCAGGGCTGGAGGAGCCGTGCCAGCCTACAGCCCCTGCGGATGCCCGCTCCCCAGGCGGAGGCCAAAGGGCCAGGATCCTCAGGCAGGTGGGGGGTCCTCAGATAGTATTTTCCACTGAAGCCCTCATCAGCAGCGACCTTGGCCTGGACAAAGAGGTCTGCCAGGGAAGTGGCCAGGGCACCGGGGTCCATCCAGCAGGGAGGCCTGAGCTGCAGGAGGGCAAGGCGCGAGCCGTGGCCACACGAGGCCGGTCCAGCTCTGCGACGTCACCAGACATGGCCCTAGAGAGGTGTGTGGGTGGGGGATGCTCCGCTTCCTCCCGTACTAACATCCAAGGAGGTCCCAGGGACTCCTCGGTGCTGGAGGGAAGGCCACTTGGGCCTTCCAAACCCACGTGTGTGCATGCTAAGTGTCTTCCGCCGCGTCTGTCTCTGTGACCCTGTGTCCTGGAGCCCGCCAGGCTCCTCTGTCCAAGGGATTCTCCAGACAAGAATACTGGTGTGGACTGCCATCCTCTTCTCCAAGGGATCCTCCCAATCCGGGGACTGAACCTGTGTCTCTCATGTCTGCTGTGTGGGCAGGCAGGTTCTTTACCACCGCACCACCTGGGGAGCCCCACAGACAGGCGAATGGCAGGCCGCCCTGAAGGCGACAGTAGGGTCCAGGGTGCCCTTCTCAGAGCTGATGCGGAGTTGACCCCTGGACCGTGCCCGGAAGCTGGGCGTGGGGGGCTGTGTGACCACAGAAGGCCCTGCCACAGGGGTGGGCACCTCGGGAGGCACACCCTTGCCCCTGGGGTTGGCCAGACACAGGGCAAGGTGGAGCCACCATCAGCCCAGGAGTGGATCCTGAGTGTCTGAGCGGGCGGGCTACAGCAAGGCCCTGGAAGTGGGTCTGCAGAGTCCTGATCTTGGGTCCTGGGGCTTTGGGGTCGGGGGGAGTCCACAGCCGTTGCCCAGCAGCTGGAACATGGGCTGCTGGGTGGATGGTTGGGCAGCCCTGCTGGACGTGTCCAGGAGGCCGCCCCACCACCCGCGTTTGCCTAGGGCTGTCAGGGCTGTCAGCATCCCCTGGGATGCTCCTGGGTGCTTCTGAGCGTGTGGCCGGGATGCCCCCTGCCAGGGCCTGCCCAGTGGGCCTGCTCCAGCTGTCCATCCCCCTTCCTGAGCCAGAAGGTGGGAGGAGGGGCCCAGCCAGGGAGGGAGGCACGGAAGGACCCCGCCAAGCAGACCTCACCCACCGGCCAAGGAGGAGGGACCTTGGGCTGCCAGGGAGAGGCCGAGTGGAAGATACAGGTGGCCTCGCCCGGAGGCCCCCAGCACCAGAGTGACCAGCGTGAGCAGGCCGAGGGGTAGGAGCGGGGCGGCAGAGCACAGCTGGGCTTGGGGGGCAGGGAAGGGGCACAGAGCCCCTCTTCTGGGAAGGCATGTGGCTTCCACTGACTCCAGCCTCGCAGGGTCAGCTGACAGAGGGGCCTTCAGGACTTCCCCTCACCCCTCCTTGAGGAGCTCTGACACGCCCCCCGCCAGGGTCCAGGATTCCTGCCTGCCTGGAGGCTCCCCTCCAATGGACCCATCTCCACCCTCCCCCCAAGCACAGTCTGATCTGAAGAGGGCTCCCCGGGGATGAGGGAAGCCCCTCCTCTGTGCTGAGACCCCCCCGAAGGGAAGGGCCGAGACACTCCCGGTTCGCACCGTGGGGGACTGCGTGTCCTGCGGCCCCTGGCCCTGGGTGAGGTGGACATGTGTGACCAGCACCCCTCCTCTCGCCCCGGACAGCGTCCAGCCTCTGCTTCTTCAGGGCCCCTGCCCGTCGGGCTAGAGTACTCAGGGCACTGCCAGCAGCTTGCGAGGCCTGAAGTGCCCGTGGCCCCCTCTTTCTCCCTAGTGACTCCCCATCACAGGGACATGGTCTGCTTGTCTCTGGGCCACACCCCGTGACCCAAGGCCCAGGGAACGGGCTCCTGGGGCCGAGGCCCCCCAGGCACAGGCCTGCTCCCCCACTGGGGCAGAATGGCCAGCACACGGGCGGTCATTCCTGAGCGTCCCTCCCTGGAGGCCTGCAGCACCCAGGAGGCCGTGCGGAGGTGGGTGGCCTGGGCCTCCTGGCCACCGCCCTCTTATCAGCGTCCTCTGTTTAGACTGAGGCCTGCCGGCCGGCCTGGAAAGCTCAAAACCAGTCTCCTGGGAGCCTCGTCCTGCCGCCGGGGCTCAGTGTTCATGTGCTGAGCGCTGTGACCCTCAGGCTCAGCTCCCTGGAGATTAGGGGTCGTGCTGTGTCCCTGAAAGCTTCAGCCCTCGCGAGAACCACGGGCAGGGCCCAGCCTGCAGCTGGAGTCCTGCCCAGGCCAGGCCTGGGGCTCCCCTTAGGACTGTGCAGCCGGCCTGCTGGGCTCAGGAGCTGAGGGGTCTCTGTGGCTGGCAGGAGGGTCCCCAGTTTCAGGAAAGGGAGAGGGGGCGGGGCCTCACGTGGAAAGAGCTGCCTTCTTTTCAGGCCTCTGGGCCGCCCAGGCAGAGAAACCAGGAAGGAAAGCCCGGCTTGGGGGCTGGTTGGGACGGGGGCAGGGGTCTCCCCCGCCGCACCCCCCCCCAAAACACCCCACCTCAGAGGCCAAAGTGGGTGTCATGAGGTCCGCTGACCTCACGGGGGCGCAGGAGACAACATTTCAGCTGTTTGCAGGGAAAGGACACGTGTGGGCTGAGGTTTTTGGGCTGAGCCCGTTTATGGGGGACCCCCAGTTCCCTCCCCAGTGTGAGGACCCCTGCCCCCGCCCCCCAGCAGCCCTGCAGCCTCTGCCCTCTGACCACACCCCTCCCCCTCCCCCCGCACAGAGCCAGGCCTCCGGGGCGGGTGGTGGAGGCCCCGCCTGAGGCCAAGCTGGGACTGAGACTCTGAGGCCCACGGCTCCACCCAGTCTGTGCCTGTGAAAGGGGGCTCCAGGGGCACCATCGGGGTGGAGGTTGGGGGCAGAAAGGAGGAACTGGGAGTTCTGGAAAGGCCTGAGAGGGGCCCGGGGGTGTGGCCGCGGCCAGAGCCTGGGAGAGGCAGCCTGGGAGAGGCTCGGGTGCTGGAGGCCCTGGGCGGGGGGCCAAGGGGGTTGCTGGGCAGGGACAAGAAGGTGGGGGTGGGGGAATTCCTGGGCTGAGCCCCCAGCTCAGCTCTGTCAGGTGGGTCCCCAGGACACTCCTTTGGCCCTGTGGGGCTCCCAGAGTCTCCTGGCCTGCTAGGGACGTGGGCACAGTTCACCCTCACTCCCAGGCTTGTCAGACTCAGCTGCCCTCTGTGGACCCTCCCAGCAGGAGGCCTCCCTGCTGCCATCCCCCCAACCCCGGGGAAGGACCGGGCTCTGGACCTGGGGCTCCATTTCTGTGAGGGTCTCCCCAAGAGGCCGCTGGACACACCTTGGGTGGGGCCCACGGGGTGGGAGCAGGTCCCATGCCCCTTCTGCCTCGATGCTGGGGCCTGGGGCAATGGGGTGGTAAGGGGCACAGTGGCGAGGGCTCCTCCACACTTGAGGGGCAGGAGGGCAGTCCTCCAGCAGGTGCTGGGGAGCTGTAGAAGGTTCCTGAGCAAGGGTGAGCCCGGAGCCACGGAGGCCTGGTGGGGGAACTCCACGGACCTAGGCCAAACCCAGCCCGCCTGAGGGCCTGCGACCTGGGGTGGGGGCAGGAGCCCCCAGCCGACCGCCACCCTTCTCAGCACGTCCGGGGTCCTGAAGCGGATGCCGTCTCAGCCAGATTCCACTCCGGCCCACTGGGGTCTGCCCTGACGGTCACACCAGCTCGGCCTGTCGGAGTCCTCCCCACCCCGGCACGGCCCGGGACGAGGGCACAGAGGAGGGGGCAGGCTGGAGGGCACCAGCAGTGCCAGGCCAGCCCCGACTCCCATCCCGGGATCGAGGGCTGGTTCCCAGGGCCAGGGGGCTGCCTGGAGCTGGGGAGCCCCCAGGGGGGCTTCCCTGTGGCAGGAGGGGAGGGTCGCGGATGCGCAGGAGAAGGGCTTTCATCCACCCCCATCCTGTGACATGCTCCCAGCCTGTCACTATCCCTCGGCTTGAACAGGGGTGGCCAGGCTCGGCCCCAGGCCGCACAAGGAGCGGACAGCTCCTGGGGCCCCGGCCCCTTCCCCTCAGGAGAGGACTGCTGGGGGGGTGGGCCTGAGACCCAGGGCTGGGGGGTGGCCTGGAAGGGACGTGATATGTGTGGGCGAGCAACCTTGGCAGGCTGCCCCGCCTGCCACGAGGCTGGATGGAGGGCCTTTTCGTGGAAAGGATGGAAAGCTGACTTAAACATTTGTTTTTCCCCAACCTTTGCTTCCTGGCTTGTGCAACGCCCCCTCCCCTCCCGCGGCCTTCACCTGGGCCCAGGGTGACGGCTTGCAGGTGCCCCCCCACCCTGCTCCGGCACCCAGCCGCCCGCCTCGGGCAGGTTGATGGGCGCTGTGAGCCCCACGGAGGGCTGCAGGCACCTGCCCCGCCAGTCAGCTGTGGCTGCTCTGTGCAGGCTCGGCAGGGCCGGCCTGGGGCTGGGCAGGTGGGTGCGTGTCTGTGGGCTGGGTTGGGAGGCGCGCCCCGAGCTCGGAGTCACGTGGAGGCGTGCAAGGCTGGGTGTGCTCAGGTGGTTTTAGGAGGGGCCGTCAGGGCCCCAAATTCTCAAGTCTCTGTCCTTGACAGGATCTGGCTGGTGGAAATCCGCCCAGAGGCTTGGGAGCCAGAGATGGAGAGGGTGGGGAGGGAGGCTCCGATCGGGAGAGGGGCCCCGGCGGAGGAGGCCGAAGGTAGGGTGTCTGCTGGCAGCAGGGTCTGCAAGGCGCAGGCAGCGGGTCACCCGCCTCTGCTGAACCTTGGCTCCTTCTGCGGGCAAGTGGACTAGGTTGCCCAGCCTTAAGGAGAGCAAGGGGTGCAGTGGAGGCTGGGGCCCTCGGCCTGGAGGCAGGCGAGCCTCCTCTTCACTCCCTGGTGGACTTCCAGGCCGTTTCCTTGTTCCCCGAGACCTCCCGGCCTCGAGGCTAACGTCACCTTCCGGGCACAGAGTCTGTGCTCCTCCCAACCTCAGGTCTCCCCTTGGCCCTGGGCACTTACTTCCTGCTCACCTCTGCCCTCTGACACTCCCCTGCCTCCGTTATGGGTGATTCTCTCTTGCACACCCGGCATCCTTCCGGAACCCAAGCCCTGAGTGCCGGGACCGGGCCTCCCTCCCTGCCCCAGCCCCCCAGGAGCCCCGCACTGACCCTGTCCCTCTGGCCCCTGATGCCCCCTGCCCTCCAGCTCGCCCAGGGCCCAGTGACCCCCACCCCACCTCTGTTCCCTCATGGCAGTGCCCACGTGGTGTCCACTCCGGTGGAGGAGTGTGGTCACCCTGCACACATCCTCAACCGCCCTGCACTCTGTGGTGCTAACCTGGCTGATCCAGGGCCCCATGACCTGGGACCCCTTTGCCCCGGGACCCCTTTGCCCCTTGGGCCACGCTGCACCCATGCCTGGGACAACCCAGTCTCTCCCTTGTATATGAGTTGTTTTAGACTCCACAGGTGGCCGAGATCACGCAGTGTTTGCCCCTGTCTGACAGCACAATGCCCTCAAGGTCCTGCCGGGGGCCACTGCTTCTAAAGCAGATCGCCACCTCTGGGGACCCTCCGAGCCCCCTGGCAGGGGTACTCTGTCCTCCACGCTGCAGCATTAATCCTCCGCGCTCCATTCTCCAAGCTCCACGCTCCGCCTCTTCCTCTCCACAGTCCTACTCCAGTCAGTGTCCCATTCTCCATATTCGCCCTCCATTTCCAGTGCTCCCGACTCCGTTAACAGCACCCTGCAACCCATACTCCATTCTTCAGGGCTCATCCTCCGTCCTGTACTCCCCACGCCCCTCCTTCACCAACACTGCGCGCCTCTCCCCACGCTCTATGTTCCACACGCCTCGATCTTACTCCAGGCTCCACTTCCCGCTCAGGAATGGACCTGGTGCTCTGCTCGCCGTCCCTCATTCTCCATAACTCACACCCATTCTCCATTCCTGATGCTTCACACCCGCGTCCTCCACCATCCCGCTCTTCTGGGCCTTCCTCCCTTTCCTGACTGCCGCCCGCCCACCCGGGGTCTGGACCTCTGGCCTCCCTGTGGCCCGACCCCAGCCCATCTCTGCCTTTCCTTCACTGCTGAGCTTACCTCTTCCTGCTCCTCCCGAAGCCCCCATCTGAGGGAGAGTGGCTCAGGGCCTCTCACTTGCACCAGGAGCCCCCGTCATGGGATAAGAGCCCTTGAGAAAGGGACCCCACCGAGCCCCCTCCCCGCAAGAGAGGACTCAGCTAGCAGGGGCCGTCTGTGAACCAGAAAGAGGACCCTGACCAGTCTCCCTACCCTGGCACCTTCATCTTGGACTTGCGGCCTCCAGTTTTGTGAGAAACAAACTTCTGTTTAGGCTGCCCTCTGTGTGGCCTTCAGCTGCGGTGGCCAGAGCCGAGACCACCCTGCTCCCTAAGCTCGCTCCACCCCTCGGCTGGGCGGTCTGAGCGCTGGAGCACACCCTTCTGAGGCCGGGGTTGCAGACCCTGCCCCTTCATGGTTACCCTCAGGCCCAGAGGACTGGGAGGCACCCCTCCCCACCCGAGTCCTGCACACATCCCAAGGCCATGCAGGGTGGCGCAGCCCTGTCTCCTCCTGCTGAGCAGGGCTTCTCAGCTGGCCAGCTGGTCCTTGGACACGAGCACGCTGAGGGCCCCGGGGGCAGCCGTGCCCTGCCGTTCATGCCCCAGGCCACAGTGGGGGACAGAGCCCCAGCCCTGGGCAGGCTTTGGGCGGGGTGGCAAGTGGGCAGTGGCTCCCTGCTTCTACCCCTCAGTTCAGGGATCGCTGTATTTCCTGACGAAGGCCTTTGATATTCGCCAAGGAGCCCCTCTAGCTGGGCTGTGGGCAGAACACTCCACCCCTCCCTGGCGGGCGCTGTGTCCACGTCAGGGTGCACAGGACTGTGGGTCCTGTGGGTCCAGGCCATACTGCTCCCCACTGGGGCTTCCACGCCACCCTGGACACGGCCACAGAAACCCCTGGTGGGGACTGCGCTCTCTGCGAGCTGAGCCCCGCCAGGCCACGTGAGACCGACCTCACAGGGGAAGTGCCCTGCCTTCTGAAGGGTCGAAACGTGTCCCCAGCCACTGGGCCCGTAAAAGCCGCCACGGGGTCAGGCCTGGAGCGTCGCAGGGCCCCGTCCTCCCCTCCTGCTCAGCCCCGCTGGCCGGCAGTCACTCTTACGATCGCTCACGGGCGGCTAGTGATCGGTTACACCGTCACCGCTGCTGCTTGCCATCGAGTCGCTCAGTCGCGTCTGAGTCTGCGACCCGCATGGACCGAACCCGCCAGGCTCCTCTGTCCGTGGGACTCTCCAAGCAAGCACACTGGGCTGGGCTGCCATTTCCTTCCGGCGATCTTGCCGACCCAGGGATCGAACCTGCGTCTCATGCTCTCTCCCGTGCTGGCTGGCGGGCTCTTTACCTCTAGCGCCACCCGGGATCCGTGGCTCCCCGTGCCCGCCCCTTGGGAACCTCGAATCTGCTCTCTGACTGTGTGCCTGCTTCTGCTTCACGCAGACGCTCGTCGGTGTCACGCTTTACGGCGCCGGCTTCGTCTGACTCCTCCACTCGGCTGACCGCCTGATCGTCTCGGTCCATGCGCGCGCTTCGCTCCTTTTCGTGGTGGAGTAACACTGCGTTGTGCGCACCGCGTCTGCCTTGCCCAGCCCTCTGTGTCTGTGTCTGGGCTGCTGTGAACCGCGCTGCTACTGGGGTGCGTGCATGTCTCGAATTAGAGTTTGCTCTGGATGGATGACCGGGCGGGGGTTGCTGGATCACGTGGTAATTCCATTGTTAGTTTCCTAAGGCGCTTTCATGCTGTTCCCCGCAGGGGCTGCAGCCATTTATGCTCCAACGTGCAGCTTCTTTTTGAAAAAAAAAAAAAAAAGTCTTAAACCTTTGCCTGAGATCGACGTGCACACAGCGCGGTGTGTCTTCGTCTACTCGTGGCAGTGCTGGGCCTGCACTGCTGCACGCGGGCTTCCTTCTCTAGCTGCGGAGAGCGGGGCCACCCTGGAGGGGCCGTGCCCAGGCTTCTCAGTGCGGTGGCTTCCCTCGCTGCAGAGCCCAGGCTCTGGGCGCACGGGCTTCAGCCGCCGCAGCACGGGGGCTCGGTAGTTGCCACTTGCCGGCTTAGGGGCGCTTGGGCGTCAGGAGGAGCGGCACAGAGGCCCATGAGTTCTGGCTCTCAGGCCCTGGAACGTGCAGGCTTCAGCAGCTGTGGCGGACAGACTTGGGTGCCCTGGTATGTGGGGTCTTCCTGGACGAGGGACAGAACCCAGTCCCCAGCACTGGCAGGAGGTTTCTATTCCACTCTTCCACCAGGGAAGTTCCCAGTGTACAGTTTCGTGAAAAGTCAAATGTACATCAACCATATATGTGCCCTAAACACTACCATCTCCCATATACACCCCAAACACCCCCACCTCCATATACACCCCAAACACCCCCACCTCCATATACACCCCAAACACCCCCACCTCCCATATACACCCAAACACCCCCACCTCCCATATACACCCAA
>SJYA01004169.1:0-37948 GCA_006410615.1 Neotragus moschatus
AAAAAAAAAAAAAAGCTTTTTCCTCCCAGCTATTGGTGACCTTTGTGAACATTAACATAACATGTCATAGTGTATTGATGTAGTTGCTGTTGATCAAACGTGTAATTTTCCCTAAGCCGTATTGCAGACTCTACTACTTGTTTCATTTTATTAAGTCACTTTTAGGTCAGTTAGAAATTTTTTAAAGAAAAAATTTAAGTTTTATTATTTATAATACTAAAAGACTATTATTTTGCTTCTCCTGAGAAATTCCCCCAAATCTATAATTATATATATGCTATAATATTAATACAAATAATCAAGTTCATATAAATGTATGAACCATTTGGTACCAAAGTATTTATTTGTTTAACAAATTTATATGTATTTGGTACTAAAGTGTTTATTTGCTTAACAAATTATGTACAGGGTACTTTCATAGACCTTTTGGGCAGTAAATAAAACAATGGGAAAACAAAAGGAGCTTCTGGCCTGGTAAGGTTATAAAGAAACAGGCTTCCCTGGTAACTCAGTGGTAAGAATCTGCCTGCCAAGGCAGGAGACTCAAGAGACGCAGGTTCAATCCCTGGGTTGGGAAGATCCCCTGGAGAAGGTAATGGCAACCCACTCTGATACTCTTGCCTGGAGAATCCCATGGACAGAGGAACCTGGCAGGTTTATAGTCTATGGGGTCTCAAGGAGTCGGACACGACTTATCGACTAAACAACAACCACAAATATATATATAATTATAATACAAAGTAAAAACTGATCCACATCATAAAATCTGCTATCTGCTAAGTCGCTTCAGTCGTGTCCGACTCTGTGCGACCCCATAGATGGCAGCCCACCAGGCTCCCGTGTCCCTGGGATTCTCCAGGCAAGAACACTGGAGTGGGTTGCCATTTCCCTCTCCAATGCATGAAAGAGAAAAGTGAAAGGGAAGTCGTGCAGTCGTGTCCGACCCTTAGCGACCCCATGGACTGCAGCCCCCCAGGCTCCTCCATCCATGGGATTTTCCAAGCAAGAGTACTGGAGTGGGGTGCCATTGCCTTGAAGGATAAAATGTTAAAGAGATTAAGAAACTGGGTGATGTCACTTATAGCTGGAAAAATCAGAGACGACGTCATCGAGGAGATAGCTTTGACCTCAGTTTTGAAGGAAGGAAAGGACTTAGACGTTCGGAAGTGGAAACGGTGCGAAAGGAAGCTGCAGAGCAGGAAGCAGCAAGATGAGCATCTCAGAGATGTGCTTCCACAGGGTGGAAGGGGGAGGGGAGCGGGGGCAGAGGAGACGCATCTGCAAGCCCCGCTGGGGTCCGGTCCCAGGTGGGCCAGGCGCAGGGTTCAATTTTATTCACAGAGCACGTTTTAAGCAAACGACAGGTCAGCCGTGCATGCCAGCAGTGGTAGGATGGATGGCTATAAGCAGGCGGAGAGCCGAGGCAGAGGGACAGCTCGGGAGCCTGGGCGACAACCGAGAGAAAGGAGGAGTGGGAATGGTGATCTGCCCAAGGAGAGCAGTGTCTCTGTGCACCGTCGTCTAGAAAGCTTATCATTTTTTGCTTTAACGCATGTATGCAGATCGAGAGGCAGTTTGTGTTTCTAAGTTGAACTGAGGGAGGCACGCCGGCCGGGCTCCTCCTTTGGCCCACGCCCTCGCAGCGTGCTTGCGTTCTTCCTTTGTCGCCCTCCACAGGAGCCGCATCTGCCTTCCTCCGCTTCTGCAGCCACCACCCACTGCAGCCCATGGGGTGTTTATTCCCCACAAGCCTTGCTGCTGAGTGTCAAGCAGTGTCCCCATACCCATGTTCTTTCTGTGTTGCTAAAAATAAACCCAAGGGCCCTGTACCTTTGAAGATTTTTTAAAACTATTCATCGTTATTGAGAGCCCTGTGGCGATAGCAAATATAATAGACACGGGGAAGTTGAGCGCTTATATAACTGACAAGCTTTCCACAAACAGGGTTCAAATGTAGGCATACCTCTTTGATTTTTCTGGTTAATTACTCTGACACTCATAGGCCTCAGTAGCGCAGACCCAATGCCCTCTTTCTGAGTCAGTCCACCCCCAGCAATTCCTTACTAACTTCCAGTAGCTCCAGGAGCTAGTCCTCCTCTGATGCTGAGTATCAGGGGCACGTGACTCTGATCAGTTCTCTGACGTTGTTGTTTCTCACTCATATATTGAATTCGGGGTTGAGGCCCGGCCCTGCACAGCCTGATGTGGTCAGTGATGCTCCATCGCTACTGGGGATCGATTTTCCTGGTCCAGGATGATTGGCGGCAGCAGTTATCTGAGGGAAGATGAACCCACTCCCTTGGTTCCAAGTTCCTTCAACGACGCTCTAAACTGGGGCTCTAAAGTTAGAGAAACTTAACGATTCACTCCTTTAGTCTATATGTGCAGTGCCATCCAGTGTCCAAGCCAGTTCCAAGAGTACTGGTTGAGGACATTCGGTAGCATCTTTTACCTAACAAATCCCAATTATCCCTCCTTCCCCAATACAAAAGGTCTTGTTAAACACTTCTCTCAGACAGTGGGACTTGTTCACTCTAAACTTACTAAGGGAATCGTAACTTAAATGATTCTTCTCCCACCAGTAGGATCTGCTCGAAGGTTATTTTCAAGCAAATAACCCCTGCCCAAATGGCAAAGCAGTTGCAAACTTCTCTTGCAAAGAAGAAAAAAATGCACGTATTTAATCTCTAGCTGAACATCTCTCTGATAGGACATTTTACTGTACTTAAAAAGTTAAAAAATCTTACAAACACGTAGTATTTTTCTGGGCTATACTTTGACTTCTTTCTGAGATAAAACTAGCACACAACACAACTTGGAAAACACTACTGACATTATTGTTGTTGTTCAGTTGCTCAGTCGGGTCCAGCTCTTTGCGACCCCATGGACTGTATGTAGCCCAACAGATTCCTCTGTCCATGGACTTTCCCAGTTAAGAATACTGTGGGTTGCCATTTCCTCCTCCAGGGGATCTTCCCAACCCAGGGATCGAACCTGCATCTCCTACAGTGGCAGGCAGATTCTTCTGCCACTGAGTCACGTTATTACTACCACCGTCAGCCCCAGGATGTACAGCATCAACATTTATTGACTGTTTACTGTGTGCCAAGCTAAGTGCATTACATGTACTATCTTGTAAAGATAAATAACAGCTGACTGAAGTGGAATTAGTCTTATTTTACAGATGAAGAAACTGAGACTTGAGTAATTTGCCCCCAACAGGCAACTAGTAAGTGTCAGAACAGGGCTGAAACCGACACCTGTCTGCCTGCACTGCCTTCAGGAGTCCCTGGGGCTTGTTTGTGTGGCTGAGCCTCTGCTGCTTTTCCAGATGAGCGTGGTGACCATCCTAGGTTTAGCTACTGTACATACAGACTCCTAGCACGAAAAGTTACCATTTGAGTGGCAAAGATAATACTGTTAGTAGTAAGTCATGTGAGTATCCTGTCCTCCCTGATACGATAAAAGGAGGAGGGCATGTTACTTCTGTGATATCTTTACCCCAAATTCATAACCTCAGTCTAATCGTGACAAGACAGCAGACAAATCCAAAGTGAGGGACAGTTTACAAAATACCTGACCGGTACTCTTCAAAAACTTCAAGGTAGTAAAAGACAAGGAAAGACCAAGACACTATCAGATGGAAGAGGCTAGGGAGATGAGCAAATAAATGTAAGGTGATATCCGGGATTGGACCCTGGAACAGAAAAAGAACCTTGGCATAAAAATTAGGAGAATCTGACAAAATCTATAGTTAGTAGCGATATAATAATGTTATTTTTCAGTTTCTATGAATATGCCATGGTTACATGAGAAGCTCACAGGAGGATAAATAGTACATGAAAGCCCTCTGTACTACCTTTACAACTGTTCTTTACCATTATTTCAAAATAATGAATTAATTATAGAATAGTTATTTGGAACAGTCCATCAAGGGAATATGGATAGTATTACTGTCTTACAATGAGGGAAGAATTGGGCCTGGTGACAATTCTTAGCCTTTAGGTTCAGAAGAAGAATCAGGATAATGAAATAAACTTACTGTGAAAATCTGCTATTTTAGATGTATGACCTTCTGGTTAGAATATACAGTCAAATTCATAGCCTATTGTAATGTTTTAAATATCTTTTTTTTCCTCTAAAGTTTTAAAAGAAGAGCTTCCTAAGTAGACTTGAGGTGAAATAGAAGGACACTTGTTCCCGAAGAGAAGGCTTGTCTTCCTGTGTCCCTTGAAGAAGAATCGAATCAGCATGGCTTTTTCTGTCTCAGATCATTTTTTTTCATAGCAATAAATATGTCTACTATAGGGTAGAGAGAAATATGGGACTATTCATCTTTTTTTCTCTTTGATTTTTTCCACTCAAAATATCTAAATTCCTCAATCTCAGAGAGAGATGTGGACTTGAAGTCTCTGTAGATTTCCTTTAAAAAGGAATATGAGTGCTTCAGCCATGATTTTTTTGACATTCAAAGTGTGCAGGACTAGTTTAAAATTAGTCCCATAAAAATTTCATTATTATTAAAGTCACTATCATGATATTTTCTTTATTAAGTTAATTCTCTGGTATGATATATTCCATGAATTTCAATAATTTGAGATTTTTGAGTTTGTTCCTATGTTTATAAACTTAGGTTTCTGGGGAATAAAGTCATTTACAAATAATACTATTCTTTTCTCCTGTACATTTTCTCATTTCATTCTAACAACAACCCTGAGGGGTAGGTAACAATTATTTATCCGCCCAATTATAGATAAAAAGTAGTATTTGAAAGTTCTAAGAGAAGCCCAGAGCTGGGTATCTATTAACTACCAGAGTGAGAAGCAGTCATTCCAGGGTCTTCCGACGCCGTGTCCCATGTTCTTTCTGTCGCGTTAAACTTCCATGGCGTGCAGCTCTGGGCTTGGTCAGGAGTTCTTCACCTAAGACGGGGAAGTACACGCAATGCAGTGGTGATCTGGGCATTTTTCTGTGGAGCAGATCTGCAGCATTCAGTAGATTTTCAAAGAGATCTGAGATGCCATCGGGTTAAGAAGCTTTCTGAATACTATACAGGAAGAACATAGATGTTCTTCTCACATTGCCAAAAGCAGTGGTGAACGTATGGCTTGTGTTATCCAGAACAGAATCCCTTCACTCGTCTGCCTATTCCTAACACATACACTACACTGCAACGCCATCTCTTTAATTTTTATTTTTCTTGGTCTTGAGTTGATTTTTTAAAAAGAGTTCTACAGTTAAATAGGATGTCCAATAAAACAGATATTATGGATGTTTGAAAGGTTTTTGCAGGGAAATAGTTCTAGCTTTGTGGACTAAGCTGTTCACCTAAGGAAATTACATAATTCAGTAGGAGGATCAGAAGGAAATGAACACTAACGAACACTGTTAAACCTCTGTGCTTGATGCTTTACACACATAATGTCTCTGATTCTCCGAACAGTTTAGCTATCTTGCTCTTAGAGGCCAAGTTTCTCAGCCGTATGGCCTAGCTAGTAAGTGGCAGAGCTTAGATTTGAGTCTAGGTCTATCTATCTAAAAGGCTTTCCCCACTGTATAGAAATGTCCCCTAAAGTAGAATGAGCAAGATTAGATATGGCAGTGTCTCAGTATAAGTGCAGATCTGGGTGTGGGTTAGCATGACTCATCCGCCTAGGAACTGGCCCGTAGAGACATAAATCTATTAATGGAAGTTACCTCTGGGCACTGTGAAGATAAATATTTCATGTGTGCCTGTGTGCTCCATCACGCAGTCGTATCTGACTCTTTGAGACCCCATGGACTGTAGCCTACCGGGATCCTCTGTCCATGGAATTTTGCAGGCAAGAACACCGAAGCAGGTTGCCACTCCACGGGATCTTTCTGAGCCAGGGATCAAACTCACATCTCCTATGTCTCCTGCACTGATAGCCTGATTCTTTATCACTGAGCCACGTTGGAAGCCCAGATATTGTATAAAAAGAAACAATTTGAAATAATGAGAGTGTCTGTAGAGAATCCATATCTATAGAGACTCATTTGCAAGGCAGAAATTAGCAGATTAATAGATATCAAAGCTGTGTCCACCTGACTTGCTGGCAGGCATTTGACATGTTGGAGATCTGAAAACAAGTGTCACGGACCTAGCCACTGAGGCGAAAAGTAGGCAGACAGAGCAACTAGGACCCGGAGCCAGGTGTTGAGAAATTCATCTATTCAGATAATAATTGTAATTCAGCCATTGAGAATATAGGGGACTGGGGTTAACTGAACCAGTAAGGGAATGGAACTTAACGACAGGCAGATCACTGAGGTTGATTGCTTATGTTGGAAATGATACCAAATAACAGGTTCAGCACTAAGCCTAGAAGTAGAGATTAAGCAGCTTTGCCAGTCAGGGCTGGGAGTATTAAAAGTATTGATAGGTAGTAAAATAAGAATATCTCATTAACCTAGTGCAGAGGTTCTCTAAGTAGGGTCTCCAGACCAGTATCAGCATAACCTAGGAATTAGAAATGAAAATTCCTGGGGCCAACTCTAGACCTATTGAACCCGAAATCCTGGGATAGGGCCGAGCAGCCTTCCAGATGCATGCTTAGATTTGAGCACCATTGATCTAGTGGACAATATTGCCCCCTAGAACCTAATATCAACTTATATATAGGAGAAAATTGAAAGAAAATTAAGTTGCTCGGTCATGTCAGACTCTTTGTGACTTTGTGGACTGTAGCCCACCAGGCTCCTGCATCCATGGGATTCTCCAGGGAGGTGAGTTGCCATTTCCTTCTCCAGAGGATCTTCCCAACCCAGGGATCAAACCCAGGTCTTCCAGATTACAGGCAGACGCTTTAACCTCTGAGCCACCAGGGAAGCCCCATGTAGGAAAAAACCAGAAGGCCTTCTAGCCTCTGTTCTTTGTTTATATGAGGACTGTGTCCATTAAAGAGGCTCTTTTAGCAGAGTCAGAATATTGAGGTTAAGCAAAATAGCATTTTTGTTGAGAGCTAGTACTTATTCTTGGAAAACAGGTATTGCCTAGTAAAGTTGATCGTGCACAAACTCAGTGACCTTGCAGGAGCATTCCTTGGTAAGTCCCCTAGAGAAATGCATGCTCTTGTGTACAGAAGGGACATATAAGAAAGTTCACAGAAGCCTTTGGTATCCAAAATAACAAATGAAAACAGCCCATATGTTTAGAAGAATGAATAAATAAATAGGATTATATTTATGTGATGAAATATAATACAGCAGAGAAAAATGAGTGACTATAGCTATAACAGTTTACTGTGGTGAATTTCAAAACATAATATTCTGTGGATCAAGAAAAAAGTGAATTGGAGAGTACATAATTATTTTTATTAACAAAGTTTAAGAGCAGGAAAAACTATGTGATAAATGATTTAGTAATACATACAGAGATGGTAGGGTTTCCCAGATGGCCCTAGTGGTAAAGAACCCACCTGCCAATACAGGAGACATGAGATGCGGGCTCGATCCCTGGGTCAGGAAGATCCCCTAGAGGAGGACATGGCGACCCACTCCAGTATTCTTGCCTGGAGAATCCCATGAACAGAGGAGCCTGGCGGGCTACAGTCCACAGGGTCGCAAAGAGACAGACAGGACTGAAGTGATCTAGCACCACACACTCACACAGATGTTAAAACTCTTAAAAAGCTTAAGAATGATTAAAACTTAACTGCTTCTGCGGTTAGAGAAGGGGATGCAGTTGAGGAGGGCTACATAAGGGGCTTCAAATGTCTCCCTGCTGCTGCTGCTGCTGCTAAGTCGCTTCAGTCGTGTCCGACTCTGTGCAACCCTATAGACGGCAGCCCACCAGGCTCCCCGTCTCGGATTCCTCAGGCAAGAACACTGGAGTGGGTTGCCATTTCCTTCTCCAATGCGTGAAAGTGAAGTCGCTCAGTCATGTCTGACCCTCAGCGACCCCAGGGACTGCAGCCTACCAGGCTCCTCCGTCCATGGGGTTTTCCAGGCAAGAGTACTGGAGTAGGGTGCCATTTCCTTCTCCAGTGCATGAAAGTGAAAAGTGAAAGTAAAGTCACTTAGTCATGTCTGATCCTCAGCACTGGAGTGGGGTGTCATCGCCTTCTCCGAATGTCTCCCTAGTGGATATCGAAGTTTTGAATGTATTGTTCTTTAAGTTGTATTATCTTTAAATTTGTCTACTTTTGAATGAATTAAAAAATTAATAATTTAAAAATGAAAATTGAAGTACTTTCCAAAGTTATATCAATAAACTTGCTAGGGGGTAAAAGAAAGCTTTGCAAGGAAACTGGCTGAAATCGGGACATTTGCAAATAGTGCTAGATACAAGTAGGAAACTAGAGCTCCCAAATCTTGGAATTGTACTGAGATGGATTGGAAGCAATATCTCATTTCTTGGGCAATTATTTTAAAGTCTCATTCAATTGGAGATATTTAAATGACTGATGATTGAGCCAGCAGAAGATCAACATAAAAGCTTCTTCTAGGAGTTTGGCAAGTCTGCGAAGATGAGCACATTAAATCCTTCTGAATTGCTTTCATATGTATATAGAAGTAACCTAAAATATAGGAGAAAAACATTATATTTGTCGGCAGAAGACTTAAGCTGTAATTCTGATTACCCTCTGGCTGGGTGACCTTGAAAATCGAGTCATTCATATTACTATTTTCTAACAATTGGGAGTATTGAGAATATTTTTATTTTACCATATAAGGAGCTACTATAATTTGGAAGACACTTAAATACATAAACTGAGACAATTTTTGAAACAAGGATTCTTACTCTTATTTTTCAGATGTGGAAATTTAACTTGCCCAGTAATCAAACAGCAAGAAACTGACAAAACTGAGGCTAATGAACATAATATTGTAAGAACAAAATTAAGTAATGCATAGATAAATATTGCTCTCTTGCACTTTATTTATAACCCGATAGTAGGAATTAAGATTCATATTGCCCCCTGACCACTCCACTCCTTAGAGGCTTCAGAACTCAAAGGCTTAGTTAGGTATATAAAGGACTTGGTCCTCAGTACCGTTAATATCAACATTTTGAGCTAAACAGGTTTTTGTTTGCTCATCTGGAAACTAAGCCACTTTTTATGCTGTCATTTCTGTGAGAAAATGAGTTCTAAATTCTAAGATTTAATTCTACAAGTTAATTTTTAGAACACAATGTGTACACAAATTATTAATAATTGTCCTTTTATTAAGCAAACCTTTTACAATGGTTACAAAAGACTACAAATGTTAGCATATGTGAGAAGCATAATCCTTTCAAGAACATGGCACTAGGACATGCTTTTTCTCTTTTCAAGATGGCTTTTGAAATGCAGACATCGCCATCAAATAATGGAGTAATTGTGTGGGTTTGAGAATTCCTATGGCTGTATTTCTTCCATTAAAAAAAAAATGAAGGAAATAAGAAATAACTTTCTTAGTTTAAGTTTGCTTTCCCAAGTTGTGGCTCTGGAAATATGATACTTTTATATTTTTTTGCCATTAAGTTTTACTTCTGACTTTTCAAATAAACTTTTAAATTTGATTTTGGTAAGATCAGCTATCAGAAATATTTTTACACTTAGGCAATGCCCTTTTTGAGTATTAAGAATTTCTGCCTGAATACGAATTTCCTCTAAAAATATTTTAGACTATTTGCCCTCAAAAAAACAAGGAATGTTTCGCATAATAGCCCAATGTTTTCAACAATAAAGCTATCTTTTTTCTTTCTTCCAGAAAAGAAGCTTTGGTCATTGCATAATAGTCTTTTCCATGACTGTGGAAAGACAGAGGAACACTAAATGCAGATTGTCTTTTGCCAAATTATTGAGTTTCTTTCATAAAAAGGAGATACTGTTTTTTCATTACCTTTACAAACCACGAGTCAAACATGAAATTAATGATTGTTAATTGACTTTGTGTTTTATTTTCCCATGTAGAAGCTTTTTCTGGTTAGAAAAACTTTCACTAGCTGCCTTTAATACTACTTTTAATATATTGGGAGAACTTACAGTAAGAAATTTCCTCTTAATTTCAGATTCTATTTTGACTAACAGTTTAAGTCTCATTCTAAACCAAATTGCTTTTAGTTACTGAAAGAGGCAGAAGAAGAAAATTAATACACCTAATTTATTTATCTGTTTCTATTTCTTGTTCTTTCCATGTCAGAGTGCCAACATGTAAGCTGTTTGAAAAAGGAGGAAGGAGAAAAAGCAAGGCTTTGGAATAAATTAATTTTCCCTAATTATAACTATATCTTTATAGTGATTCTATGACTATTTATTGATAACATGATATCTAAAGGTATGCCAACATGTAAGTTATAACTTATAAATCTTAGGAAGAAAATAGATAATGTTTTTGATAATATAAAAAACATCAAGACATTTGGCAATTTAGAAAAAATTAGATCAATTTAGCTGGCTGGTACAAAAGCATATCAGGTCTCTCTGGCTTTGGTCCCACCTAATATAGGATTTTGCTGATTCTCAATTTTTAAATTTTCTTTCCAAAAACCGTTTCTACCATGTGTTCATAATGTTCTCTCTTTTCCGAGCCACATTTTGGCTCCAAACTAGTAGTTACCCCATAAAGTTTTGCCATTTTTCTAGGTTTGTTAACAGAATTCTAAACATAAATAAACTTGTCTGTCTTTGCCTACTAGAGATTCCAGCTGATCTTCTTTACAATTCACACACACACACAAATATTTAGGACCCATTGGCTTCATCTTCATCATTCTTTCATTGTTTTAAGTATTGATTATGTGCCAAACACTGTGCTAAGTACCCTGCATATGTGATCTTTAATCCTCACAATAACTCTAAGAGTTTGGTCTAATTATCTTCATTTTACAAATGAGAATACTGAATCCAACACAGAATAAGTACTCAGTCGTAGCTAGTTAATAGCAGAGCTGGAATTTGAACCAAGCTCTGTGTCTCCTCAGGCTATGAATTTCCCATAGACTCTGATACCTCCCTTCCTGCGTCCCACCTTTCCTACCCTACTAAAATAATGGAAATTCTGAAGATTCTCCACCCACTCATCTTAAACAAAGCAGAACCCTTAAAATGATATTTTGGCTAGTTCTTGTGTGACATAAATATGTACTATATCTTGAGATGATACATCTTTGAATTTTCTTTTGAAACATGAATCACTTCATGTCAGAAAATGCATTCTTTGTTCACATCTTGAGAGAGATTTTTTTCAGTGTTTGTAATAGTTGTTCACACCTGTGAATGTGATAGAATCTATGCTAAGCACTGACATTGTTGCAGGAAGAAGGACCCGTTCCAGGGCCCGAAACTGGGCTCTTGTCTAACACTCAGAGGAGACACGTGCTGACAAAGCAAGGGATGTTATTGGGAAAGGGCGACCGGGTAGAGAGCAGTAGGGTGAGGAAACCCAGGAGAACTGCTCGTAGTCTTGGGTTTTATGGTGATGGGATTAGTTTCCGGGTGATCTTTGGCCAATCGTTCTAACTCAGCATCTTTCCTGGTGGCCCACGCATCGCTCAGCCAAGATGGATGCTAGCGAGAGGGATTCCGGGAAGTGGACGGACATGCGGTGTCTCCTTTAGACGTTTCCCGAACTCTTCCGGTTGGTGATGGCTTATTAGTTCCATATTCCTTATCAGGATCTCCTGTCATAAAACAGTTCTTGCAAATGGTTACTATGGTGCCTGGCCAGGGTGGGCGGTTTCAATCAGTGTGCTTCTCCTAACATGATCATTTATAATGTTTTCTTGACTTCTTATGTTGCAGGAAGGAGGACTCCTTCCAGGGCCCGAAAGTGGGCTCTTGCCTAACACTCAGAAATGAATTATCTGAGGAGACACATAAGCAAGAGATTTTACTGGGAAGGGGTGCCCAGGCAGAGGGCAGTAGGGTAAGAGAACCCAGGAGATCTGCTCTGCTGCATGGCTTGCAGTATTGGGTTTTATGCTGATGGAATTAGTTTCTGGGTTGTCTTTAGCCAATCTTTCTGACTCAGAGTCCTTCCTGAGTGCATGCCTTGTTCAGCCAAGATGGATGCCAGCAAGAAGGATTCTGGGAGGCGGTTGGACACATGGTGTCACTTTTGAACCTTTCCTGAGCTCTTCCGGTTGGTGGTGGCTTATTAGTTCCGTATCCCTTATCAGGATCTCCTGTCATAAAATAACTCACGCACATGGTTACTCTGGTGCCTGGCCAGGGTGGGCGGTTTCAAGTCAGTGTGCTTCCCCTAACAACACTATAAGAAAATCTGATCTTTCTGTCTGGGATAATTTAAGGATGTATGGTATATACTTAGTTATACTTAGCGCAGCTTAGTTCCACAGTGTTTGCGCTTCCTTTATAAATGATTCCATGTTCACCTTTCTGACACAGCTATCCACACTTCATTAGTTCTTTGTGCCGACGGTGCTAAGTTGCTTTAGTTGTGTCTGACTCTGTGCATCCCTGTGGACTGTAGCTCGCCAGGTGCCTCTGTCCGTGGAATTCTCCAGACTAGAATAGTGGATTGGGTTGCCATTTCCTCCTCCAGGGGATCTTCCTGACCCAAGCTTCAAACCCATGTCTTTTACGTCTCCTACTTTGGCCTGTGGTTCTTTACCACTAGCACGACTTGAGAAACCCCAGTTAGTTCTTCACTAGCAAGCAGCTCATGTCCATAAAAAGTGATGCCAGATGAGGCGATTCCGTCTTAGATTCTTGGTTAGTTGGTGTCAGTAGTATAGATTTCTAACTTTTCAAAGTCCAGTTCTGTGCCCTTATTCTTCAGATACGAAGATGTGAGTCTGCTTCCTTCATTTTAAATCTGTGGATAAGCATAAGTGGTCTATTAACAGGCCTTTTTTTTTTTTTAAAATTTCATTGCATTTATATCATTGACCTTTGCTTCAAAAAGCATTCAACAGTCTTTAACAGAGGGAGACCATGAAAGGGGGTGTTGTAAAGGCTTTATTCTATAAAAGAAGTCATACAGGGAAAGCTTTATATTTGCTGAGTGATTTAATTCTTGTAATGCAGAAGTTGGCCGTGGGCCACGAGTAACAGGATGGAAAGGCACTACTAGTTGTAGGCTTACAACCACATTTCCTACTTCAGTCTGTTTTTTTAAAAAGACAGAGAGAAGAAAGCACTTCCTCTCTTGTTGTTTAAAAATCTACCCAAGAAGTGATGCATGGTATCTAGTCAATTGCCTTATCAAGATTCATAAAGTCACTTAAAAAAAAAATCAAGAACTGAGGAGCATATTCTCCAGGGAGAAAGATGCCTGCTTAAATCAGTCTTCTGAGTGCCTAGAGCAGAATTATGAAGGGAAGCATCACTTATAGGAATAGCAACTACTTTGGGAGCATTGGCTATGTTATGCTTATGAGAGATTATTAGGTGACTGGGTATTCCAAGGGAATACCTTTCTCTTATAGATGGTGACTTGGGCAGACACTGTCATGAAGTAGCTGTTTATCCTTCTCTTTACCAAATAATCTAATATCTATAGAGAAATGGGGAGCAAACATATTTTGATGAACATTTTTAAAGGCTTGGAAACTGGCTAATGAAGTATTATTACCAGTCTCCAAAAGGTACATTATGTCCTTTGTAATTTTCTGACAGTATGGTGAGACTTAGCAGTTGTCTGGTTCCTTCTTGTTGAATCATAAGATAATCCTGAACTTCATTCTTTGATGAATACAGGTTTACTTTGCTAGATCTTTAAGTACCTCAGGGTATTTTTATGTAAGACTGTATGTATGTATATAGGTAGGGTTTGTTTTTTTTCCCCAGTTGTTTCATTTTTTGCAGTTACTTGAGTGACATGCTTGGAAATGTAAATTTCTGTTGAAATTTTAAAAAGAATAATCATCTTGTCTAGTTTGATTGATACAGTCTTTAATTAAGATTAACTAAAATAAAATCACTGTGGATGCAGCCTGCAGCCATATTGAAAGATGCTTGCTCCTTGGAAGAAAAGCTATGACAAAGCTAGATAGCGTCTTGCAAGCAGAGACATCACTTTGCTGACAAAGGTCTGTGCAGTCAAGGCTGTGGCTTTTCCAGTCGTCATGTGTGGATGTGAGTGCTGGACCATAAAGAAGGCTGAGCACCAAAGAATTGATGCTTTCGAACTGTGGTGCTGGAGAAGGTGGTTGAGAGTCCCTTGGACAGCAGGGAGATCCAAGTCAACCCGAAAGGAAATAAACCCTGAATATGCATTGGAAGGACTGATGCTGAACCTGAAGCTCCAATACTTTGGCCACCTGATGCAAAGAGCTGACTCCTTGGGAAAGACCCTGATGCTGGGATAGATTGAGGGCAAGAGGAGAAGGAGGTGACACAGAGGATGAGATGGTTGATGGTGTCACTGACGCAATGGACGTGAGTTTGAGCAAATTCCAGGAGATCGTAAAAAACAGGGAAGAGCAGTGCTATAGTCCATGGGGTCACCAAGAGTTGGATACGACTGCGCGGCTAAATAACAACAAATACATCAAAATCTGGGCTAAGTCTCTGAGAACCTTGGGACTTTGCTAGGCTGCAGTGTCTTCACACAGAAAAAATTCTCGGATTTGTTAAGGGAGATCTGAAACTTACTGGCAATGAGAAGAGAGACTGGGTTTATTCTGGGCAAGGCAGAAACAGCTCACTGGGGTCAGAACCTAAATAAATGGTGAATTGTGGTGCTTGGAATCTGCAGAACGAAGCTTGATACCCAAGTGGGTATCAGATTATTTGGCAGGAAAATTTATTGTACAAATTTAGAGTTAAACTGAGGAGAGGGTAGGTAGCATAGTGGGAAAGTCTGGCTTTGTATAAATAAACCTGCCTTTATTAGGTGTGGACAGTAACTTTAACCCTTTGAATTCCCTCAGTAGTAGAATGAGGGTTATGACCACCACCTTGTAGAGTTACTTTGAGGATTAGAAAGAACATGTATTTATTGACATAGGCCCTAAATAAATGATTACTTACTGTTTTTATCATCACCACTTTTTTCAGATGTTTCCATTTTACATTTTCTGTAAAATTGTTAGTCAAGAAATTGCATAACCCAATATATTAGGCAGCTTTAAGATAGAAATACCGAGTTTGATAGGTAACTTCTCAGGATATAAGGCTTTAAGATATGTTAAGTATTTATTATTTACATAAGCATGTGTTTCTTTCCTTTCTTGACTGGCTTTGAGTAAAGCCCTAAAAATATACCATGTAGAGCTATTTTTCTGCTCCTTTTTGGCATACCCTGGGATATTGCAAAGAACCATGGGTTAAGTAGGAGAGAGAAGTGAATTTCAACTATAACTGCTCAAAATAGTTTTTTTTAGGATAGAAGGCAAAAGCCTTGTTATTTAGACCAGGGCATGCTGATAAACAGAGAGGCACATCTGAATTAAAAAAACAACAACTTAGGTTTGCATACTATAAGTAGAGTCCACACAGCTGGAAGCTGCTTTAGTCCCATTCTGCAAATTTTGACCCAAAGTTCCAATAATGCTCAAATTTAGAACTTCTATTTTTATTACAGAAATAGGAGTATGAGAAGCAGTAGGGGATTGCTTTACCTGACATGTGTAGGAACTGTGTAAGTATTAACAATGTTAGCTCGGGCTCCTGAAATAGAGTGAGCATCCCCATAGGGGCTCATTGTTGGGAGCTGAGTCTCTAAAATGATTATGCTGAGAGGCAGTTCTAGATTGTATTGACTCCCACCCAGTATGACTGGTGCCAGAACTCCACTGATATGAATTCCAGAAACTTGATGTCCAGAATGAGCATGTAAAGAAGAGTCACACTGTTGGAAAAAAGGGAAAAGTACTTTAGCTGTTTTGAGAGTCCTAGTAATTAGTGCAGCCTTTCATCTTTCTTTCTCCCTCCCAGTGCTTAACTCTAAAACTCAGTTTGTGTATTGAGCATTTATTTATCAAGCATATATTAACTGTCTACAACAAGCAAGGTCCTTTACTAGACTCTGAAGATAGCAAGAGGGCTAGGATAGGGTCCCTGGGCTCTGCAAACTTACCGAGTGGCGAGTGTCGAGTGCGGTGAAGACAGGGAAGGCAGACTCCCCCTCTGCACACGCTTGTCTTGAAAGGGCTGGGTGCTCAACTGTGTTGACTCTACGTCTTGAAGATGACTTGAAAAACAGCTACATGATATGGCCTTTGCTTTAGGCCTTTACCAGTCTAACTAGAGTTACAGGTACGAAAGAATGTAGAAAAATCCATGATGAGGAATAAAATGTACGGTATAGAGCAAGTTCTGTCAGGAGGCCAGAAGCTCTCTGCTGACCAGTCAGGGGAAAGGCATGGGAAAGATGAGCCCGGGAGAGGAGGATGTGTGAGAGGGAGGGGAGGGAGAGAGGCGACTGTGGAGCATCGGGAGACGCTGGAGAGGGAGACCTGACCCAAACTGGTGGCGCACTGAATTTGAGTGAGTGAGTGGAAGAGCATGGAGTTGAGAAAGAAGAGCTGAAAACTAAAACAAAAGTTTTAATTTCACTGATTGGAGAGAGATGATATCACTGATGTCATGGACATCTAAGAAAAGAAAACAGGTTAATATGAAGAAATGGCACACTGAATAAAATATTTTTCTTACTTTAGATTTTTAGTCCTTTTTTTGGAGTTGACAGTCAAGCATGTTTATTTGGGTTTAATTCAGAAATGAATAGAGTTCCTCATTACAGTCGTATTCACTTAGTTGTGAATTCCGGTTAATTGCCAGAATTGTGTTAATACAGCATTGGCCTACAGTAGAAAATCATACTGAGTTTCTAGCACATTCATTAGAGTCCTTATTTTTATATTTTTCAACCAAAAGCTAGACTGAGTGGGACCCGGGTGGTTTTTCTTCTCTTCTTCAGATTGGGCAGTTTGGGTGCCGGGGCAACAGTGGATGATTTGGGGATGAGAAGCGGCAGCGGTGCCAATCCTATACCCCAGTCTTTTTGTAAACAAAGATGTTGAAGGACCAGGCACTCGAACTCCCTATGGTTCCTTTACCATTCATTCTAAACTATCCAAGTGCCAAGGATTAAATCGTCAGAAATGATTAGTGTTATTGCCATGCTAATTGAATTAGCAGTCATGAAGCTGCTCAACTTATAATTCAAAATAAAAATCACTCAGTATGTATAGTAACTGGAATCTGGATGACACTATTTCTGCATTAAGATCATCTACGATGAGATGTTAGGCAACAAAACCTTCAAACTGATTTATTTTGTTCATTGTCTTTGCTTTATCTGCAGCTCTGGGAAATGTCAGTGCAAAGTGGGTGTCACCGGTTCTTCCTGTGATAGATGCCAAGATGGATATTACGACTTTAATAAGAATGGCTGCTTGCCCTGCCAGTGCAGTAATCGGTCTGCCAGTTGTGATGCCCTCACAGGTACACGCTTTCCTTACTCTTTTATGTAATTAGTCCATTGTTCTTTTCATTTTGAAGTCCTTCTTCTCTGAGTTAATTCTTGCCAAAGAGTTTGTAAGGATCTTTCTCTTCTAAGTAGGATGTAATAGGTCATAGCAAGCCATACTTCTTCTACAACTATTTCAAAAATCGTATTGGTTGGCAATCCATGGAAGCAGTGAAAACTGTGTGAACTAAAATTCCAGAAAGGGTAGAACTCTTCCTAAGTAAGCTGATGCTCACCAGCCACTTTCCTTCCAAGGGACATTTGTCGATTCTGGGTACAGACTAAGGAGTGGGCTTGGTCCAAGTAAAAGGATTCTTCTTCAGGAAAGATACAAGAAGAACTTTGGCAGTTATTTGGGGCTTCCATTATGAATTGGAAGCTAGAGGAGCCCTAAACACAGGCCAGTTTTCCCACAGGACGTTAAATGACTGTGCAGGAGATGGAAGGCTGGCCCAAAAGGTAGAAAGAAATTTCTCAGTCTTATGGTGCTTAGGAGACAAAATCTTTTTAGAAAGAAAGGGCCTGCGACAACATATGATATGCCCATCTCTCTGAAGACATTGCCGGATTCCAAAGGTAGACTCCGTGAGATTTAGGCTCACGTCCGTTACTCACATTCTGGATCTGTTGCAGTCTTTCTTGGCTGAGGAGACACATGCCTGCTGGGTTCTCAGTCGAGGCCTTCGAAGGCTGTGACCAAGAAGGAGCGATGAGCGAGAGGTGCGCTGCCTCACGCTAAAGTGCCTTTCGTCCTCAACCTGTCGCAGCTTCTGACTGAGCTGGGGCGATCCTCTCGTTGCATCTGCCTAGCAGAGGGAAGAGGAGTCGTCTGTGGTTCTTTTGTACACTGCGTCTGGCAGCTAGAACAGGGACAGTTCTGATGCAGGAAAGTGTGGCCAGTAATAAAGAGAAAAGCAATGGGAGCGGATCCACAGATGACCCAGGTATTAGAGTCATCCTAAAATGAATTTAAAATAACTAAAGCTAATATTGTAAGAAAATAGAGGAGAAGACAGACAAAATAGGTGAAAAGAGGCAATATTTCAAGAGATTTGGAGTCAAAAAAATAATCAAAAGAACAATCTAGAATTGAAAAATACAACATCTGAAATTAATACCTCATTGCATGGACTTAATAGCAGTCTACAGTATATACTGTGAAGACAAGGTTATATACTATTGTGGACAGCGAAGACAAGGTTCAGTTTGAAATATCCAAACTGCAGCACAGAGAGAAAGAATGCGAAGGAGGGAGCAGAGCAGAGGAGCATGTGGGCACAGCCAGGCCTCACGTAGGCGCACGTGCAGGCTCAGAAAGAGAGGAGAGACACTGGGGCAGAAGCAGATATCGAAAGAGATAATGGCCAAGAGTTTTCCAGGTTAATGAAAGAGACCAACTCACAGATTCAAACAGCTCAGCAAACCCTAGGCAGTCAGGAACAAGGAAAACCATATCTAGGCAAACTTGGGTAAACTGTTAAAAACTGGAGACAATTAACTTATCCGGTCTTCAGTTCTTATTCTTTCCTAAATCTTATTTCCTAAACCAAATCTTTCCTAAATCTTCCTAATCTTATTCTTTCCTAAATGTAAGGATTAGAGATACTTCCTTGGAAATCTTTTTTCCCCCCAACAACAAAAATCAGAGCATACTAGTCTGAAAAGTAACAAGTGTTTCTATGAGATTAAGGTAGCAGAATATTTGAACAGAAAGTACTCTGGGGAAAAAATGTGTGTTGAAATCTTATTCTTCGTTTTAATCCTCTAGTCTTCAGTACAGTTCAGTTCAGTCACTCAGTCATGTCTGACTCTTTGCGACCCCATGCACCGCAACACACCAGGCCTCCTTGTCCGTCACCAACTCCCGGAGTCCACCCAAACCCATGTCCATTGAGTCGGTGATGCCATCCAACCATCTCATCCCCTGTCATCTTCTTCTCCTCCTGCCCTCAATCTTTCCCAGCATCAGGGTCTTTTCCAATGAGTCAGCTCTCTGCATCAGGTGGCCAAAGTAGTGGAGTTTCAGCTTCAACATCAGTCCTTGCAATGAACACCCAGGACTGATCTCCTTTAGGATGGACTGGTTGGATCTCCTTGCAGTCCAAGGGACTTTCAAGAGTCTTCTCCAACAGCACAGTTCAAAAGCATCAATTCTTCAGCGCTCAGCTTTCTTCATAGTCCAACTCTCACGTCCATACATGACCACTGGAAAAACCATAGCCTTGACTATGTTGAAATCTTATTCTTCATTCTAATTCTCTAAACTAAGGAAAAACAAATTGATTTAGAAAAAAATTGTGTTATTTTTTCCAGTCACACGATCTAGTCCCTGCCTACTTGCCAGTTCTATCTTGTGCTGTTCTTTTTCTTTACTGTTCGTGATCCAGTCACACTGGCTTCTGTTTCTAAAATATGTTATGTTCCCCTGTCCCAGGGTTCTCGCACATAATCTTTTCCTCGACCTGGAAAGGTCTTTCTAATACACTTGTACCCCCCACTCCTGGCCCCTTTGCCTTATTAAACCATATCCTTCCTTCAGGCCTTCAGCTAAATGTTACTTTCACTAGAAAGCAGTTTATGCTACAAGCTAAATGACAGTTTTCCCAATTATACACTCTCATATACATTTGTATTTTTTCATAGCACATATCACAGTTTGTAATAATATATTTTATTTGTGATTGAGTCATATATGGTGTGTTCGCTACATTATGAGTTTCATATCAGTTTTGTTCACCATTTTACACATTTAGCTTGGATATTAGTCCATAGTATGACTGCAGCCATGAAATTAAAAGACACTTACTCCTTGGAAGGAAAGTTATGACAACCTAGATAGCATATTGAAAAACAGAGACATTACTTTGCCAACAAAGGTCCATCTAGTCAAAGCTATGGTTTTTCCTGTGGTCATGTATGGATGTGAGAGTTGGACTGTGAAGAAAGCTGAGCACCAAAGAATTGATGCTTTTGAACTGTGCTGTTGGAGAAGACTCCTGAGAGTCCCTTGGACTGCAATGAGATCCAACCAGTCCATCCTAAAGGAGATCAGCCCTGGATGTTCTTTGGAAGGACTGATGCTAAAGCTGAAACTCCAGTACTTTGGCCACCTCATGCGAAGAGTTGACTCACTGGAAAAGACCCTGGTGCTGGGAGGGATTAGGGGCAGGAGGAGAAGGGGACGACCGAGGATGAGATGGCTGGATGGCATCACGGACTCGATGGGCATGAGTCTGAGTGAACTCCGGGAGTTGGTGATGGACAGGGAGGCCTGGTGTGGGGCGATTCATGGGGTCGCAAAGAGTCGGACACGACTGAGCGACTGAACTGGACTGAACTGAAGTATTACTGACTTTTTGTTGGATGAATGACCAAAGGAATGGGAAAGCTTACAGAGGAAAGGTGAGTGTCAGTCCTGGACGGCAGAAACGCCTCATCATGCTGAGTTAGTTTAGGTCGCTCCCTAGTTTGTTTGTGGCACCAGAAAGCAGTCTACACTGCTGGTTCTCATTTCTGATTTTCCTCGTGGCAGTGGGGTAGCTCTCTTAAATGTCACATAAATCCCAACCTGTTTTTGCTCAGGAGATAATTTAGGGCAAAAGAAATCCTTTTCATGGTTATGATTTCTAAAGGCTAGTAATAAGAAATAAATGATTTCTCTGTTTGGAAGTGTAATAAAAGTGGACTCTAACATGGAAGAGTATAGACGCTGCATATGCCACTGTCAGTTTAATACAAAACCAGTCTTTGCTTTTGTCTCAAATTTTGAAGACTTTTTATCCCCAGCAGTGTCCTGGTTCACAAGATTGCCATCTGGTGGCCACTTCCTGCGTTTTCACAGGCCTTACTCCCCCTACGCCCCTCATCTCACGTGTACCTTATATTTTAGATGGAATTAGATTTTTTTTAAGTAACTTTTTTGTGATAAAATATAATTGATAAAAATATTTTAGAAAGCAATATGTATCAGAAGTCTTAAAAATACTTCCCTGATTAAGTAGTTCTTTTTCCCAGAATCAATTTTTGGGAAATAATTCAAAATTCATAAAAAGCTTTATGTTCAAAGATGCTTACCACAGTGGCAGTTATAATTCTAAGAAATTAGACAACTTTACTTCTAACAACAGAAAATGAAGCAAATCAAGTTATCTATCTAGGCAATACACTATAAGAGCACAGAAAATGAAATCTTGACTTACCTTGTACTGATTAGTCTTTTAGGAATTTGGTATTATAGCACTAACTGCCTAAGGGTATGTTATGAAGATTCAGTGCAATATGTTTACACAGAGCCTGGCTCATTACAAGCAACAATAAACAGGCTTCCCAGGTGGCTCAATGGTGAAGAATCTGCTTGTAATTCAGGAGACTTGGGTTCAGTCCCTGGGTTGGAAAGATCCCCTGGAGAAGGAAATGGCGACACACTCAGTATTCTTGCCAGGAGAGTCCTGTGGACAGAGGAGCCTGGTGGGCCACAGTCCCTAGGGTCCCAGAGAGTCAGATAGCAACGTGAGAGAGAGAGAGTGAAGCAGGACACACGGTTACATGTGTCTGTATTTAGCCTGTCAAAGAGCAAACCCCAGACTTCTCTATATGAAAGAGAGATTCAGGGAAAAGTATTCAGAATCTTAATAACACATTGCTTTGGTGACTTTTTTCTTCTTCTTTATGTTCTCCTGTATTTTTATAGATTTTCTTTCTTCAACACACATTTTCCTTAAAATGGAGTGGGTGGACTGTTATTTTTGAGCTAAAATTTTATGTTTACATGGCTTCCCTTGTGGCTCAGCTGGTAGAGAACCCCCTGCAATATGGGAGACCTGGGTTCAATCCCTGGGTTGGGAAGATCCCCTGGAGAAGGAAAAGGCTACCCACTCCAGTGTTCTGGCCTGGAGAATTCCGTGGACAGTATAGTCCATGGGGTCGCCAAGAGTCGGACACGACTGAGCAACTTCCACTTCACTTATGTTCATGTAGTATATACTTATTTTTGAGAATTTAAGGTGCCTTTGCGTATTCATTGTGTCACATGGTGAATATGTGGACCTCAACAGCTTGACAGACTTGGCCACTCCCTCATCACTCAGTGGCCTTCTTCACTTAGAGTGCCACCCATTTCCCCCTTTGCCCCATGATTGGTTCTGCTAGACCTTCTTCTCAGCTCTAAGCACTGGGGTGTCTCAGAGGTTTGTCTTGACACATTTGTCTTCTGCGTTTATTCTGTCCCTACATGGTCTCATTCAGTCTTTTGAATTTATATACCATCTGTAAACGTTCTGATTACCAGATTTACGTTTCTCCCTTGATCGCTACACTCAAAGCTCTAACAGTGTACTTGACATCTTCATTGAACGAGCTATGTGTCATTGTAGCCCTAACACATCCAAAACAGATCTATTTTACTCTATAAGCTAAGCCTCCTTTGCCCCTAGTGTTCTTCATTTGGTGACTGGCACCGCACGAGTCACATTTGCTTTTCCTTTTTGTAAATATCCGGGGCTTCCCAGGTGGCACTAGTGGTAAAAATCCTACTTACCAGTGCTGGAGACGTAAGAGATGCGGGTTCAATCTCTTGAGTCAGGAAGACCCCCTGGAGGAGGACGTGGCCACCCACGTCAGGATTCTTGCCTGGAGAATGGACAGAGGCGCCTGGAGAGCTTCAGTCCATGGGGTTACCAAGCGGTGAACAGGACCGGAGCGACTCAGCATGTGCGCAGGTGCTGTAAAAATCCAGTCCGTCAGCAAGCTCTGCTCAGCCTGCCATTCAGCGTGACCTTCTTTGCCGTCCTTGTCTAAGCAGCTGTCACCTCTTGGAACTTTTTTGACCGTCTCTCATCTGATCATGCTGCCCCTTTTCTTGTCCTGGTCCTCTGGGCCGCTCTCTACCACAGTCCAGTCTCCACATGAGAACCAGAGTGATCTTTTAGAAATGTAAAACCGGATCATGTCGTTTCCATGCTCAAGCCTCCAAAGGCTTCCCATCCCTCTTCGAATGAAATCCAAACTGCCTTCCGTAACTAGGCTTTCCTGGCCTCTGGCTTTCTCTCGGATCTTACGGTGCTATCCGCTGCCTTGTTTCCTTAGGCCATCCTCCTTTCTGTTTAACAGGATCAAGTTTGCCTTCTGCTCAATAGAGAAGATTAGGCATTAAAAAAAAAAAGCGAAGTGACTTGCTGCCTTTCTGACAGGTTATCTGTGAACTAGAGATAGTGACATAAAGGAAGAAAAGGCTTTTCACAGGTGGTGGTTTATGTTTTCACAGATTTGCCACTGACTCTGGGTGGAAAGGAAGCCTGCGTTTTTTCCTTTGGCCAGTTATTTTCTTGGTCATTTTGATGCTTAGCCAAAGAGTATGAGATCGTCTTCAGGAAACATTCGTTCCTTTCTTCTTTGCTCCTTTGGCCATCTTTCAGCAAAGAAAATGTGAATTTTAAGACAATATTGTTATATTTTAGAGGTTCCAGGCAAAGCATAATGAACAAAGTTATACTTCAGCTAATTCTCATAGTATATCATTTATCATAATTGAAAGATTCTCAAGTTTCAGGTTTTAAAAGGAATTTAGATTTCATCTGATTCAACTTTCCTAATTTATAGATGAGGAATTTGAAGCTTAAAGACAAGACACTATATCCTATGGAGTAGTTTTTCACTCTCCGAAATATTTACATATATTAAGTCATTGGGCAAGGAGTTATTATTCCATTTTACAGATTAAAAAAGTGAAACTCAGAGAAGCTATTTGCTGAAGGTCACTCAGAGAAGCTTCCCTAGTGGCTCAGCTGGTAAAGAATCCACCTGCACTGCAGGAGACCTGGGTTTGCTCCCTGGGTCGGGAAGATCCCCGGAGAAGGAAACAGCTGCCCACTCCAGTATTCTGGCCTGGAGGATTCCATGGACTGTACAGCCCATTGTGTCACAAAGAGTTGGACACAACTGAGCACCTTTCAATTTCACTCAGAGAAGCTATTTGTTGAAGAGGTTCAGCTGAGAAAAGAACTCATATCTGACATTAAATCGTGATAATGATAAATACATATCATTTTTCTTATGCTATGTTGCCTCCCAAAGAGGATTTGTAAGCTGGTAGAAAAGCAGATTCATAGTATCGATTTCTAGTGTAAATGGATTTTAAAGTTATCTTTATTTTTATTATAAAAATCAGTCTTTAATTTTGTACATGAAATGCTTTTTAAGTTGCATGCTAAAGTCTTTGACTGTGTGGATCACAACAAACTTCTTTAAGAGATGGGAAAATTCTTCAAGAGATGGGAATACCAGACCACCTTACCTGTCTCCTGAGAAATCTGTATGCAGGTCAAGAAGCAACAGTTAGAACCGGACATGGAACAATGGACTGGTTCCAGATTGGAAAAGGCTGTACATCAAGGCTGCTTATTTAACATATGCAGAGCACATCATGAAAAATGCCAGGCTGGATGAAGCTCAAGCTGGAGTCAAAATTGCCAGGAGAAATACCAGTAACTTCAGATATCTAGATGACACTACTCTTATGACAGAAAGTGAAGAGGAACTAAAGAGCTTCTTGATGAAAGTAAAAGAGTAGAGTGAAAAAGCTGGCCTAAAACTCAGCATTCAAAAAACGAAGATCACGGCATCCGATCCCCTCACTTCATGGCAAATAGATGGGGAAACAATGGAAACAGTGACAGACTTTATTTTCTTGGGCTCCAAAATCACTGTAGATGGTGACTGCAGCCATGAAATTAAAAGACATTTGCTCCTTGGAAGAAAAGCTATGACCAAACTAGACAGCGTATTAAAAAGCAAAGACATTACTTTGTCAACAAAGGTCCGTCTAGTCAAAGCTATGGTTTTTCCAGTAGTCATGTGTGGATGTGAGAGTTGGACCATAAAGAAAGTTGAGTGCCGAACAACTGACGCTTTTGAGCTGTGGTGTTGGAGAAGACTCTCAAGAGTCCCTTGACTGCAAGGAGATCCAACCAGTCCATCCTAAAGGAAATCAGTCCTGAATATTAATTGGAAGGACTGATGGTGAAGCTGAAGCTCCAATACTTTGGACACCTGATGTGAAGAACTGACTCACTGGAAAAGACCCTGATTTGGGGAAAGATTGAAGTCAGGAGGAGAAGGGGACGACAGAGGATGGGATGGCTGGATGGCACCACTGACTCGGTGTGCTTGAGTATGAGCAAGCTCTGGGAGTTGGTGATAGACAGGGAGGCCTGGCATACTGTAGTCCATGAGGTCGCCAAGAGTCGGACACAACTGAGTGACTGAATTGAGCTCAGTTCTTTAAATGTTTTACAATATGCATGTGATATACTTTACAGTGTATTAATTTTATAATCAGAAAAATTTAAGATAGTAAAAATAAGTGATAAGTGCATAGTAGAAACAATTTGAAAGTTAAAGGGGAAAAAACGCTTACCTGACAGTCGCCCCTCACATCTGTAGTGAGCATTCTGGTGTATTTATGTTTGATCTGTCTGTGTTAATTTTGTTTATTCTGTAGCTGTGTTCCAGGTACATGTTATTCTTAAACAGTATAGAGTGATGAGTTTTCAAAAACCAGTGAATTCTATTGTTATACTTGTTTTCATCCTTACTTTTGAGATAACATACTCACCATGTAGAGTTATTTTTTTCTCGTTGACTTCTCATTGCAGCTTATGGCATAAAACAAATCAAAATAAAAAATTTTTCTGGAGAAAATGTAAAATGCTCTAAAATAAATGGTTTAGGAGAGTGAAACTGTATTGTGATAAGCAGAAAGACAGATGCTTGGGGTCTTTTCTAGAATAATAGAAAGTCCCAAAATAATAAGCATGTAAGTCCAATAACATTATAGGAACAAAATATTATATATATATAATTATTTCCATTGAACATTTTTAATATGGGGAGAGCAGGTAGGCAGATTTTATACATAAAGCAAGTTTTGTATTTTCTAGCCTGCAGAACAATTTGACCTTTCACATTATTTTATTTTTACAACAAAATGTACAGTTTCCTAGCATGTCTTTTTCAGCTAGTTTTATCATCATGAAGATACATAGCTAAAGCGGGATCAGGATACAACAGGATCTGGGAAGAAATCAGTCCCTGAAGTGCTCATCACTGTATGAGGATGTGCTACTTTGTTGCATGTGTGAAATATATCATTCGCGGTATCAGACCTTAGAGATGATATGACTAAAAGTGATATTTACATGCAGATGTGATTTAAGGATTAAGTGTCCATATAAAATTTGTTTCTAATGTCTTTCTAGATAAGTTCATGAAGTTTCAAAGAACTTTGCTGTAATTGCTTAAGAGTTGAGAGTTGACATGTATGTTAATAATTATGTGTATATTAATCATTCTTTTAGCTTTTCAAATCTTATTCCAGTTGTTAGGTCATTTTATTACACAATCTCATTCTGTCTCTCTTTTTTGTAAATATTTCACTAGTAAGGAAGAGGAATCAAATAAAATTACTTATGATGGTTTTAGCATTGAACTGTAGTTAGCTTAGCATGAAAATGTTTCATTGTCTTCCTAGATTTCTATATAGACTTTACTCATTTCTGTGACAGTAGTTCTGAGCATCTCTTTGAATGTAAATTATACTACATGGTTTCGTTCCGTTTGTAGACATTATGCTCCTTCAATGCCCGTCAAATGTCCTTCCTAAAAAAATCGTCACTCAGGACTCTGAACAACTTCCTCCCCCCGGGCTTCTCTGGCTCTCCTCACTTATGGCTTCTCTCACCCTTCTCGCTCAGGGCTCTTCTCACTCTCCTCCCTCAGGGCTTCTCTGGCTCTCCTCACTCAAAGCTCCTCACACCCTCCTCACTCAGGACAACTGAAGCCCTCCCTCTCCGAGCTTCTCTCACCTCCTCCCTCTGAGCTCCTCACCACGCCTTCCGAGGTCCTCTCGACCTCCTCACTCAGGCTTCCTCTCACCCCTCTCCCTTAGAGCTCCTCACAAGCTCCTAGCTCAGGGCTCCCTCCAAGAATTTGAAGGATTTTAAATAGGTGAGTGAACAAATAAAACCGTTTGCTTACTGTCTAAAAATATCACTGTGCTGTTAAGAGAATGAACTGCGGTAAGGCAAGAGGAAGAGGCCATTGCACTAGTCAGGGTGAGAAGAAGAAGAAGGGAGAAGGGCAGTGGCCGTGGAGGGAATCAGGCAGACTCAGACTATAGGTCTAGTTGAATGACTGGGGTCGCGAAGAGTCAGACACGCCTGAGCGACTTCCCTTTCACTTTTCACTTCCATGCATTGGAGAGGGAAATGGCAACCCAGTCCAGTGTTCTTGCCTGGAGAATCCCAGGGACGGAAGCCTGGTGGGCTGCTGTCTGTGGGGTCACACGGAGTCGGGCACGGCTGAGGCGACTTAGCAGCAGCAATAGGGGACCAAAGTGTATTATTAAGACACACAGAACTTTGCTTGCCTCCTTCTTTTTCATTTCATTATTGTTTACATTTTTATTTTAAATTTTAAAATATAAAGCCATATGGAGCATGATATAACAAATACTCGTGTACCCCCACCTAGAGAACTATTAACGTTTTGGTGTTTTGCTTAATAGAAAGTTTCAAATAGAGTTGGAGTCCTTCTCTTTGTTTTGTTCCCTCCCTCTACAGAGATAAAGCATAAAAATTGCCTGTACTCTCCCAGTCGATAGTTAGTTTTTATTGTATTTGAATGTATCCCTCTGCCTAGGGTATTATGTATCCATTTGCTTAGTGTTGTCTAGCATGGCTTTTAAATTTTTGCTTCCGTCGGTCAGTCAGGGCCTCCCTGGCAGTGCAGCGGCTGAGGCTCCAGTGCCGGGGGTGCAGCTCTGACCCCTGGTGGGGGAGCGAAGATCCCACATTCCTGCAATTTGCCAAACAAAAGTTTATTTTCTAAATTATTTTGCAGAGGAATAAAATGTTTATTGAGTTGAGAGGAAAAATCTCTGAACATAGAATTAATTACAAAGTATAAATCACTCTTTTAAATGAGGGTAATATGGATATTTTAGATAAACACAACTAAGAAAACTCAAGGCATAAGAAGGAATTGTGAGAAATAAAGATAGAATTAATATATACTGTTTTCATATATTTAGGTTAAGGGAGGAGTGGTTATAGTTCATATGCTCTGAGGTTCTTCGGGGGGTAAAGTTATTGGTTAATTTTGGACTTAGGTTATTTTATATATTTTTATTTTATTTTTTTTTACATTTACTTTAATTGGAGGCTAATTACTTTATAGTATCGTAGTGGTTTTGCTGTACATTGACATGAATCCGCCATGGGTGTCCATGTGTCTCCCATCCTGACCCTCCACCCTGTCCCTCAGGGTCATCCCAGTACACTGGCCCTGAGCTCCCTGTCTCGTGCAGTGAACCTGGACTGGCGATCTGTTTCACATATGATAATTTTTTAAATCAATTAATTTGTACAAAATTATTTAAGCACTCCTTTTTTATTTATTATTCTGCAGTTTGCTTTTTTCCACATGATGTTTGTAGGATTTATGTGTATTCATACATACAGGTCTAGTTTCCTTATTTAGCTACAGAATCGCAACCAAGAAAACAGCACAGTTTATCTATCCTTCTTTTACTAGATCTTTAGGTTGTTGTTTTTCTTTGCAGGTTGTTGGCCTGCTTTTGGTATGTAGTCAGTCAACCAACAGGGCTTACTATATAGCTCTAGCCACGCACCCAGCCTTTCCCTAAAGAGTTTCCAGTCCAGCAGGGGACCAGAACCGTAGGCCTGTTCAGTGTAGAAGTGAGATGGGATAGGAACTGAACTCTGCAACCTGTGTTGGGTGAATTTTTCTGGTTTCCTCTTAAGGTTTTTTGGTTTGTAGGTACGTGTAATTTACTTAAAGTCACCATGCTTTTGGAGTAAATCTTGGATTTCTTAAAACGATTTGCTTCTTTTAGGTGCTTGTGTCAATTGCCAGGATAACAGCGAAGGGGATCACTGTGAAGAATGCATAGAAGGATTTTATCAGAGTCCTGATGGCTCGAGAGAATGTCTTCGCTGCCCTTGTTCAGCAGTGACATCTACAGGCAGTTGTATCATAAGTAAGGCCTTTCTCTAAATACTCATTTTTAGAGGAAAAACCAGTGAGTCAGTGATCAGTAGGTAGAAAGTTCTAGATGCTGTAGGTGAAAGGGAGTTATAAAAACAGTAAAGCTTTGCAGTAAATGCATTTGTGAAATGAGACACAAAGGAGAGATGAGGAAGTTTTTGTTAAAACTGTATTTTATCCTGTCTTACATGGTTACAGAGGAAGAAATAAAAGAATTATGAGTGCCTCTCCATCCCAATCACTCAGATTCTTTAGATAAACTTACTTCTGTTCTCTACCTAAATAGGTTTTCTGGACAATTAATAAATAAGGTGTAAATTGCTAGTTTGGATTCCATGTGTTCCTTAAGTTTGAGAGGTGAGGGCTGTAAAATGTTTGTGTGTGTGTGTCGGTGGGGGGCGGGGCGGAGGTTAGTAGTAGTTTTGCATTTTGAAGCAACTTGAAAGGTGTGTACTAAACCGTGCTGGTGTCCCTGCTCTTTTAGAGTTGGGTGAATCGGAACCTGAATGTGTCCAGTGCAAAGATGGTTACACAGGCCAGAACTGCAATGAATGTAACAACGGCTACTATAATTCTGACAGCATCTGTGTGCAGTGCCAGTGCCACGGCCACGTGGACCCAGTTAAGACTCCAAAGGTCTGTAAGCCCGAGAGTGGGCAGTGCATCAGCTGCCTCCACAACACCACTGGGTTTTGGTGTGAAAACTGCATAGAAGGTTACGACCGAGACCTCGAGGGAAATTGCATCAAGAAAGGTAAAACTTCACCTACGGGTGTAAATTTAATATCTTAACCTAGCAATGAAAATGTTGGGACAGCTACTTTTAGCTTTGTAAAAGCTTCCAGTCCCACCAAAGAAGTTTTTTTGGGAAACAGATGTTGATAGAGATTTGCCCAAAGAGATACCCTTCTATTCCTGCTGCTCTGCTGAGACTCCAGAGTCAACTCCAGAAATTT
The DNA here is from genome assembly GCA_006410615.1 of Neotragus moschatus. NCBI lineage: Eukaryota > Metazoa > Chordata > Mammalia > Artiodactyla > Bovidae > Neotragus > Neotragus moschatus. The sequence continues at coordinate 30,408 of SJYA01004169.1, forward strand.
GAGGACCATGATGAAGTCACTGCAGTGTTCTCACATCTTCTCTTCATCTATTTTTATTTGAATAATTTAAAAGTCCTGTCATTTCTTTTATCTTTTGCTTCCTGTATTTTCATCACTTCCAGTGATCATCAAAGATCTTTTCAAGTAGAAACCTATAACCTGGCTAGAAGTTAGCTGAGAAATAAGAATTTATTCCAGCTTCTGTCCTAACTTTGAGCCTAAGTTTTCCCACCTGATGGAAGAAATAGCAAAAATATTCCTTCATTTTTGAAAGAAAAAAGTTACTCATGTGGCAAAATGTTTCTTACAAGGAATTTCAGTAAGGGTTCAGATAAAAATCAATGGTTGGAAATTCAGGATGAGTTGGGGATACTCTGACTTTCTTAGGTCATAGAGATCAGACCATGCTCTTCTACAAACTGCTCTGCGATGTTCTGACAGAAGCCGGATCCTGGGCTGATGCGCTTGCCCTGCGGCAGGAGCTAGTCCTCTCCCATTTTCCTGACATCCTTGTTCTGCTGCGGTCCAGGCTCAGACACTCAGGTTGGACCCTGTCCCTAGTCCAGAGAACCTGTCACTCAGTCTCTTCCCACTGGAGGCATATGCCTCCGTATTGTCCGTATTTAGCTGACCGGACTGTGATGACTTTTCTTATTAGCTATTAGGGAATGTAAAACACGCCTCTTTTTGGGTGGATTGATGTGCCTGGCTGTGGTGATGAGTTGTAGTGACAATAGGGATCATTTTATCGAGTGCCTAGTATGTGCCAAGCACTATGGACATTAAATGTAACGATGTTATATACTTTATTTAATCCTTCCCAAGGACTCCGTAAAATGTATATCGTTATTCCCATTTCATAGGCGAGGAATCTCAGTTTTAAGAAGATTGACTCACTTATTTGTTGCTACACTGTTCTACTCGGTCCCCAAACTGCTGGCATTTCTCCTGAGCTATGCTGCATCAGAAGCGCAAAGCATAGCACCGCAGTTGTGAAATGACTATAATCCGTGTGAAGGGAAAATCACTGTGCTGGCAGTGGCTGCTTTCTCTTTCAGCTGATGTCAACTATGGCCATTTAAATTGTGTTTTTCAGAAGCAACTAGAAATGCAGTTTTTCCTATTTTGTTTTTGCCCCCACTAAAGAGAATTTTACCTTTAAGAAGTGCCATTAGACATGCTGAACTTATTTTAGTTCAGACAAGTATTAGCTATCCCTTTCACTTTAAACAAAGTGATTTAGAAGTCACTAGTGACATACTTACTACCTTTTCAGGAATTTGTATGAATTTGTTCAAGAGTACAGGAGGATGGAAAACTCCAACATTAGAATTTTCCCAAAGATTTTAGTATGGATATTATATACATTTTGGACAACAGCCATGGAGGTAAAATCTAGTTTTCTAGGCCCTGATTCTTTGCACTATATTTCTTTAGAAATTATTTTTTAACTTGCATTTCTTTAAAGCAGAGTATCATGTCAACATCCCATATCAATTTCCACTCCCATGTGTATTTATTTTATTGTTTTCTTAAAACAAGATATTTTGTCTTTTACATTTCATTCTCTGTTTTTATTTTCAGAAGTTATTGTTCCAACACCTGAAGGTTCTACCATTTTGGTTTCCAATGCCTCTTTGACCACATCAGTGCCCACCCCTGTTATAAATAGTACCTTTACCCCTACAACCCCACAGACTATCTTTTCAGTAAGCTCTGCAGAAAACAGCACGTCAGCCTTAGCTGACGTATCGTGGACCCAATTTAACATCATCATTTTGACAGTCATCATCATTGTGGTGGTGCTGCTGATGGGGTTTGTGGGGGCTGTGTATATGTACCGGGAGTACCAAAACCGGAAACTCAACGCCCCCTTTTGGACCATTGAGCTGAAAGAAGACAATATCAGTTTCAGCAGCTACCATGACAGCATTCCCAACGCAGATGTGTCGGGATTGTTGGAAGATGATGGCAATGAAGTGGCTCCCAACGGGCAGCTGACCCTGACGACCCCAATGCATAACTATAAAGCCTGAGGAGGAGCCACAGCTGTTCTCCTGGACTTTAAGGCCACAGTGCTTACTAAGACAGCATCATTCCCTGCACCACAGCCTGGGTAGAGTCGCTGAGAGGAGAAAGCAAAGACATATAGTGCATCGGAAATTTTCAGGTACAAATGTGTAATGTACTTAGCCTGTTACTTTTAGTTTTCCCATGAAGATCCGAAGCAGCCACTGACAATAAGGACTTGGAGTAAAGTATATTTTTGTACCAAACCACATGGGAGGGTAGAAGGCTGGACCTCTCAGTGTAGCCCCAATCCGCTTTGACCTCCAAACAGATTCCTGTGGGAATGTTCACCATCAGTGGAAACAGGATGATGGATGTGGAGGGGGAAAGGACTGCCAGAAGACTTTACCTCCATTCCTGATGGAGGACGGCCAGGAAGGATATTCATTTTACTGGGCTAAAAGACATCCTTGAGGAAAAGCTGATATTCGGGCTGTGTCATAATACACAGTCTTGACTGTTTCTATAATAGGGGCAGTAAAGTCCCAAGATCTTTAGGAAGGTTTGACTTTTATTTCCAGAGTTTTTGCTCAATAATAAGATTAAAGCACAGATTAAGCTTCTAATGGTAGAGAGAGGAAGGCAATGTCTGGGAAAGCAGAAAGCTGATGATTCTCCTTAGGGCCTCAGTGTGAATGATAAATTGTTTTAAAATAAGGAATATTCCTGCCTCTAGAGAAATAAGGTGTATATAGTTAATGTAGGATATCTGGTCAGCGTTGTATTTGTATCTATTTGTAAAAAAAAAAAATCATGTCTTATTTTATCATCTAGAATTTATTTGTATAGGAGTTAATGGCATTGTAAAAAGAAAATATGGGGTTAAAATGCTGTAAAATAGGCGGCAGTGTTGCTAGAGCTGGGACTCTGGTGAGCATTGGTCATTTTTAGTCCCTCTTTGGACACTGTTGAGATTTATAAGAGGTTGGATGTTTCTAATTTTCCCCTTTTTCAGTCTAAAAGTAGAGTTCTATCGTCTTTGACTTCCTATAGATTCAAGCAATAGATTTTCAAGACAATGATTGTTAAGCTGGGACACAAGGCTGCATCCTCCAAACTACTCACTTGTTGAGACATTAGCTTCTCTATATTTTACATAGATTAAAGTAGAACACATGCTTGTTAAAAATTTTTTTTAAATAAAAATAGTCTTCCAAAGGAAGAAATGTTTTAGCTCCAAAAGAAAAGCCATCATATCACTTGGGATCCCTGTGAAATATCATACCTGTGAAATATTTATATTCTCTCCACCCCCAAATACTTCCTACATTTGAATGTAGCCTCTCACTCAAATGCCACGGGGTGTGTACCATCTCTCTGCAGGGCTGTAGTTCCTGTACCTTCTTGTCTGGCTAGAGGGTGGCTCTAGTTGAGTGGGTGTGCCACGGGGTGTGTATCGTCTCTCTGCAGGGCTGTAGTTCCTGTACCTTCTTGTCCTGTATCATCCTGTATCTTCTTGTCTGGCTAGGGAGCGGCTCTGTAGTTGAGTGGGTATAGTTAGTTATTGCATTTAGATGCAGTTTTTTCTTCGAGGCCATCTCTACCCTTGCTCTCCTCTAATTATGATATTGGCAGATTGTATATTAAGCAAAGCCAGGAAAAACAGCCAGAAGTCAAATATAGATATTTATTAGGAGGAAGAACAAACTGTCAAGTAATTAGAAAAAAAAAGGCAAAAATTAAACCTAGGAAACCCTGCCGAGTTGGTCACCCTGCCTAACTTCTCCAGAGAAAAACCTGGAATTCGGTCGGTCCTCTGCAGTGGGAGATGATGCTCTGGAGGATGCACAGGCAGATAGTCTACTTCTAGTAACGGGAGAGGCTCTGGATATCTGGCCATTGCTCATGAAAGTAGAGATTACATTAAAATCAGATAATTTTCTAGAGCCCTTCGCAGTTTGCAAGGCGTCTTTCTGTACCTGTGTCCTTTGTTCCTCACCATGGGCCTTTGAGGAAGTAATTGTTCCCCGTTTATTGGTGAGGTTAAATATCTTGTGCAAGGCTACACCACATATCATTAGGCTTGTAATCAGGACTCCTAACTCAGAAGCACATGCTTTTTTCAGCTGTATGCTTGTGTAGACATGACCGAGCTACAGTCATTGGAAGGCTGGGAGGAAGAATCCCATCTGTGAACGTTTCTGATTTTTGTAAATACAAGGTGCAGTCCAGGGCTATACAGCCACGAAGGACTTTGCAGAAAGAACACAGGAGGCTTACTCTCTGAAGCCAGTGTTGTTGATGAGAAAATAAAAATACCAGTCTGTGCTTCATAAAAGGAAACTGATCTTTCCAAGCAGGGAAAGAAAACCCGATTTCCCCAGGAGCTGCCACGTATGCGGATGGAGACTGTTCCAAGGAATTGTGTAAAGTGACATATTCCTTTTCCCCAGATTATCATGCCCTCAAAGCCCGGGATTGAGGATGGTGGGAGATGAATGTTTGTTCAACAAAAGTTAACACAGTAAAGAAAGAAAGAGTTTGTTGGGGTCTAAGAGCCAAAGCTGAATGAACAGTCCAGATTCTGGCCATGTAGACGTTCCTTGAAACAGACATTAAAAGGAATTGCAAAAATTGAATCACAAAGAACGTTTACCTTTAAGTATTTATGAACAGAGCCTAGGTCATGCTCTTAATTTATCCTGGTGGAAGAAAATTAAGGTCTTAAAATCTATTTTAGATAATATTCTTTAGTGTTCTGTGCTTCTGCCGGTGGAGGTAATTTTGCTCTAAAGTAGAAACCCATCATGAAGTGATCTAACACCAAAGTCACACTAGGAAACTGGCATGGAACGCATTACACAACAGTCATTCCTCTGGAAGTATGATCCCCACCTACTGTGGTGTTCAGCACCAGGATCCCGTGCGTCCTTTAGAAAGACTGATAGTGTCTAAGAAGTAGGAATGTGTTTATTTTCAAATGCGGTGAGACTCGTGCGAATCTCACCGATGAGTGGATGATACTTTCATCTTCATTAATTCATTGCAGTAAGCCCTTAGGTGTTTCTGACAGTCAGATGTCCTGGGTGGTGTTGTGAAGTTTGTCTGTCTTCCTTTACTTTCCCCTCCCTACCGCTGTCCTCTAGCTCCCAGAGGTGTCTTACTAATAGAATTTCTCTAGTTACAGAGAAAAATGATGATAAAAACTAGGCCTCATTTATACTAAGGTCCTGTGGACTTAATGTGTTACTCGTAGGGATACCTGAATTTTGAGAGCGAGCAGAGCTGACACGGAATGGGAAGAGAGAGGCTTGGTGGGGAGAGGATTTGGGGAAGCGTCCCATTGTACGTCTGCGCTCTCGCCCCAATATTCCCAGGAGACTGACCCTGCGGCGCACTGCGGCCCGCTGAGCGCCTGCAGGGCGTGTAGCCCTTCCTGCTGACAGCCCTAGTTTGGACTGCATTATGAAATCATTCACTTTGGTCCTGTATTTTTTTTGTAGGACATACGGTCAATATAGCACCTCTGATTATGAACATTCCCTATCTCTTATATTTTGAGGTATGTGGGAAAGAGTTGAATTTATGTATCACAAGGAAAGAAAGCTCCCACAAAATTTTCCGAAAAGTAAAAAGCACCCCAAGGTCACCCATTAGAGCAAAGGGAGTGTCTCTGGCCTCATCGATGAAGAGCCTTTGGTCTGTTGTGATCGTCTTGGTAGGAGCGTGGGAGCTGAAATGAGTGTGGTGTGTGCAGGGGAACGACAGAAGGTTAGTATAAGTTTTCCCTTCAACCTTGAGCCAGTGACTATGCCAAGGGAAGAAGCAGGAAGCACACTGATTCACCTGAAGAAATCAAATGATACCACATGAACTAAAAAGGCTCTGGATCACCAGAATGTCAGTGGTCAAATGAGGCTCTTTCGAAGGCCACTGGAACCTCTCTTGTCACGCATCTGCAGTAACCGCACCAGCAGCCCTAGAGCGGGAGACCAGGCCTGAGGGCTGCACCAGCCTGGGCGCTGACCGACTCACAGCGACGTCGTCACGCTGGCACAAGCACTCTGTAATACGCTAGATTTCCGCCCGAGCAACTGGGAATGTTTCTGAAACATGAAAATCGTATTTATGTCACTAAAATTCTACCACGTCTTAAAAACATGTCTCATTCATATGCTGTACTAGGCTTCCGGATGCATTTCTAAATTTGTGTATGATTTGAATATAAGAAAGAATTTATACAAGAGTGTTATTTAAAATTATTAAAAAATAAATGTATATACTTTGTACCTGTTGTAGATTTGCTGTTTTACTTTTTTATGTGGTCACAGTTGTTGGAAGTCTTTCAATGTGTGTCACAGATCACTTATTTTCAAACTGCTTCATGAAAATCTTTGTATCCTGCATTTATTGACCATGCTTTCTGTTTCAAGAAGTTCCTTTAAAGAATGTGTTCCATTTAGGGGAAAAAATGCCACACGAAGAATATTCCCCCTCTCAAAACAAAATACCCTGAAGCAAAAAGCATATATTAACATATAATCTTGTTTAATAATTGTCCCCTATGAGATCCATTGGACTTCCCTGGTAGCTCAGATGGTAAAGCGTCTGCCTACAATGAGAGAGACTGGGTTTCATCCCTGGGTCCGTGAGATCCTCTGGAGAAGGAAATGGCAAAGCACTCCAGTACTCTTGCCTGGAAAATTCCATGGACCGAGGAGCGTGGTAGGGTACAGTCCATGAGGTCGCAAAGAGTCGGACACGACTGAATGATGTCACTTTCTTTCTTTCTTTCTGTGAGATCCATTGGGCATCCCTGATAGCTCAGTTGGTAAAGAATCCGCCTGCAATGCAGGAGACCCCAGTTCAATTCCTGGGTCGAGAAGAACCACTGGAGAAAGGATAGGCTACCCACTCTACTATTCCTGGGTTTCCCTTGTGGCTCAGCTGCTAAAGAACCGCCTGCCATGTGGGGGACCTGGGTTCAGTCCTTGGGTTGGGAAGATCCNATCCCTGATAGCTCAGTTGGTAAAGAATCCGCCTGCAATGCAGGAGACCCCAGTTCAATTCCTGGGTCGAGAAGAACCACTGGAGAAAGGATAGGCTACCCACTCTACTATTCCTGGGTTTCCCTTGTGGCTCAGCTGCTAAAGAACCGCCTGCCATGTGGGGGACCTGGGTTCAGTCCTTGGGTTGGGAAGATCCCGTTGAGAAGGGAAAGGCTACACACTCTATTCTGGCCTGGAGAATTCCATGGACTGTTTAGTCCATGGGATCACAAAGAGTCAGACACAACTGAGCAACTTTAACTTCACTTCAATCTCTGCTCCAGATAAGGAAGAGTCTTAACCCTTCCTTATGCTCACTACCAACTGTATTAAAATAATGTATAATTTCCTGTATTTGCCAGGTGATATGATGTCTTTTTCCCTTTGCTGGTACTGTCTCTTCTATCTATAACATCTTCAGTTCAGTTCAGTTCAGTCGCTCAGTTGTCTCCGACTCTTTGCGACCCCATGAATCGCAGCACG
>SJYA01004170.1:4780-37994 GCA_006410615.1 Neotragus moschatus
AAAAAAAAAAAAAAAAAAAGAAAAGAAAGAAAACACACGCACCCCAATATTCATTGCAGCACTATGTACAATAGCTAAGAAGTGGAAGCGACCCACTGACAGATGAATGGATAAAGAAGTTGTGGTACATATATACAATGGAATATGACTCAGCCATAAAAAAGAACACAGTCGAGTCAATTGTAGTGAGGTGGATGAACCTAGAGTCTACCATACAGAGTGAAGTAAGTCAGAAAGAAATAAACAAATGTCATATATTAACGCATATATATGGAGTCTAGAAAAACAGTACCGATGAACCTTTTTCCTGGGCAGGAATGGAGACACCGATGTAGAGAATGGACTTTTGGACACAGAGGGGAAAGAAGAGGAGGGGACTCATTGAGAGAGTAACAGTTGATACATACACTGCCATATGTAATAGAGAGATAGCTAGTGGGGAGCTGCCGGGGAGCACACGGAGCTCAGCTCAGTGCTCTGTGATGACTTACAGAGGCGGGACGGGGTGGTGGCGGGAGGAAGGCTCAAGAGGGACGGGGTGTAAGCACATGTACAACTGATTCATTTGGCCGCACAGCAGAAACTAACACAGCACTGTAAAGCAACTATACTCCAATTAGAAATAAATTAAAAAAATAAATCAACATTTCTTTGCGGGATGCAAATACTAGAGGTGAATCACGTGGCAAACTGCCATTAGCTAGCACTTTTCTGACATCTGGCACAGAACAAGAATTGAGATCCAGGAAGAGATGAGGATGCCATTTCATTGGGAGGTAAAATAAGGGGAGATCGATGGGGGCCTAATAGGGGTTCAGCAATCAAACTTTCTACTTTGAGGTTTTGCCAAAGACCCGTGCCTTTTGCTGGTAAAATCCTTCAATCCTCCCCCTTTTCACTAAATCATTGTGCCACCTTCTTACCGTCACCACCAGGACTGAACTAGAGGGCGAGGGGTTTCCCAGGATCCCCAGACTTGTAACAGCTTGGGAGAAGGACAATCAGTCTCTTTCCCACCGCCTCGCCCTCTGCTCCAGCCCTTATTTTCCAGCAAGGAGCGGACCTCGAGCAAGGCACGGGTTTCACACTTGGGTCTTCAAAGAATGAGGCCCATTTTGGTCTTGTTGAAAAAACTCATTTATCTAAATGAGCCGGAATCCGACCAGGGCTTCCAACCGAGTGGACTAAACCCTTAGAGCAATTCCTTCATTGCTCAACATGATTTGGGAAGTGATTAAAGTAAACTGTGACAGAATCCCTATGAATACCTTGGCTCAGCACATTTTCACACTGAGAGGATGAATCTGACTCTTCACAGCCAGATGCCATCCAGAGCCAGCTCTGGCGAGGAAGCTGACCATGCAGGGGGAGTCTTTTTAGTTAGAAGATACGGTGGGAATAAAAAGCCACTTGGCTAAGTCATGTGCTTTTGTGACCTGTATGCTGACTTAAAGTCAGTCCCCAAGGAGAGTGCCCTAGCTGTTCTGAGAATCGGTGGCAGCACTGGTGCAAGACAAGAGACCAGAGGTCTGTTCTGAGCCTGTAGAAGCACAAAATCGATGACCTGTAGCATTTGTTTGAAAATAAGCCTGTCACTTTACTGTCATAGATATTCTATTGTCGTCTGCTGTCTTCCTCTGGGCATCTTCCTCTTCGTTTATTTATTGGCTCATTTAATGAGGATTTGCTCATCTTCATTCTGTTGACGTGACGAGAAATACCCAGAGTCAGACTGCCTGCGTCCAAACACCACTCTGACACTTTGTGTTGAGTCACCTTGGGCAAGGATACCTAAACTCTCTGACCCCTGGACACCTCAGCCCTGTAGAATGTGGATAGCATGAGTGTGCTGCTGAGTGATTCAGCGATCAGTGCACTCACTGCCTGACGCCCATAGGAAGGACTTCACCCATGTCAGTCATCAACTAAGTTTTTCTGTAAACTACTCGCTGTGCTGCTGAAATTCTTGGTTTGGGGCTGAAATGAATCATAATGCTAATTAATAACCTTAAATACATTCAATGAAAATAATATGGAAATAGGCAAGAATACTGGAGTGGGTAGCCATTCCCTTCTTCAGGGGATTCCCCGATCCAGGGATCAAACCCGGGTCTGCTTCACTGAAGGCAGATTCTTTACCATCTGAGCCACCAGGGAAGCCCTTTCAAACAATACCACTTTGATTATTTTATTTAAACTTTAAAATCCGCTAAAAAAATATTCACAGATTTATCTGGGTAATTGTACCAGTGACCAAAACATAACTTGGATGACAATGGTAGATAAATGACAGCTATTTTAAATTCATATATGCTAATGGTCCTGAAAAATCCTCATTAAAAGCCACTGATGCTTTAATCTGAAAGCTCTTAGCATTTCAACTGTAAAAAAGCATATTACCTTCACGTAACAATATTGAAGTATGAGCTACAGAAGAACATTTTGCATGAAATCCCATTACTATTCTTCCGGAAATGTAGCACATTTACAAAGATTAGATAGTTTCACTTATCAACTAATAAGTGAGATGGTGTTCTAATAAGACGCCCTCAAGGATGCTGAGAGCTGAACTCCTATGGCCAGAATCTACCTCTGACTCACGGAAATGGGATGCTCTGCTGTGAAATTCAGTAGCACACGGCTGGAGTCTTTTTCTTTGAGTCACCAAGGACTGATGTCCACTCTCTTTTCCCTTGTAGGTGCTTCCACATTTATAGTATCCATTCCCTGCACAGAAACAACGCGTCTGCATTTCTCACTAAGTGGGCAGATTTAGAAGTGCCCTCTGGTTAAGAGAATGTTGAAGAAGAATAAAGCCTTTCCATAAGGTTTTTGAAACAATAGTTTTAAGAAGGATCCCACCAAAGGTATGATTTCCCAGTTATTTTGGCAGTTGCAATTATACTGCCTTGGACTTAAATGCTTAATTAGGAGCCTTTGGAAAGTTTCATGTCAAGCTAAAAATATTTCTAATGTACACTCTCTGCTTACTCAAAGCTGTGTGGAGCTGTAATTTACAAAGGAAACTTGTTTCTTTAATTGTTGTGTCAGTCAGTACAAGCACGGGGGGCAACCCAGCATAATCATGTTTATATTTAGCTGTGCCAGTGGCCGTGAAATGTTACAACCTTCATAGTTTAGGAAAAGGTTAGGGACATTATTTCCATATAACTGATTGCTTCAGAATTTGTTTTGTTCTCTAAGTATGTGCTTGGAAGAATTTTTATGTCAGATCCTTGCTTTTCTCTTTATTGAAAGATAGTTGCTTTACAAGACTGGGTTAGTCTCAGGTGTACAACAAGGTGATTCCATTATAGATATATACCTATTCTTTTTAAGATTCCTTTCCATTACAGGTTATTATAAAATATTAAATATAGTTCCCTGGGCAATACAGGGAACCTTGCTGTTTATCTATTTTATAAATAGCTGTGTGTACATGTTAACCCCAAGCTCCTAATTTATTCCTGCGTCCTCCTCTTTGGTGACTATAAGTTTGTTTTCTGTTGAGGACTTTTACTTCTGTTCTTAGAAATTTCCTTCCCTTCAGAGTGAAGACTTGAAGAAAGTTGATCACTCAATTCCCATGTTTTGTGTTACAGTGAATCATCACAGAAAGTTAGATTAACAGAAAATATACACTAATATGTAGCATATGAATTATAGATGTTTATTTTATCTGAGTTCTCCTATTTTTATAATGTCTCTGGTTTCTAAAGAATATGTTTCATTTTGGAATAAATGTAGCGATGAATAAACTGAAGGAAAGTGCATATTTTCAGGATGACTCACCTATTTGCCAAATGTGAGAGGAGAGAAGAGGAAAACGCAAAGACAAATGAGCACAGAACAAGGAAGGGCGCCTTGGGCTTTCGCAGGACTCGCTGGCTTTCCAGCCTTGCACACCCATGATGCAGCCTTCCCCGGGAGCACTTCTCATTGGATGAGCTCATCCTCCAAGTAGGGGGGCTTGAGTCACATCCATGCCAGAGACTTAGATGGCTACAGGCTGTCAGCCCAGCTCTGCCATCTCCAGCAAAGCTGGGAGATGAACTACACAATGCTGGTGAGAATCGGGGTCCTCCTCAGAAATTGGGGACGATGGTAAGTGTTCACAGGTTGTCCAGCCATGCTTATGAGCCAGCGTCTGCATGCGACACCTCCTCGGGGAGTTACAGTTGTTAATTCTTCTTGTGATCATGGCAGTTGCTATCAACAGGTAGAGGAGACACTCTCCAGCTACCATGTAAAGATGCGCCAAAGAAGACTGGATGCTAGAGACTTGTCAATAACTTACAAAGAGAGAAAGGGGTTTCATCCTCTTTCTGGAATTCCCTTCAGCAGATGTCCACACCTCATGTCAGCCTCAGTCCCACGCCCCAGTAACTTCCAAGTGCTATTTCTTAGAGCTGACTCTCCTCCCCTCAGAAAACTTTTTGGCCTGATTTCTAATAAACTTGTGCTTTATGATATGTGGTAGTCTCTAGTTTGTGGAATTTCATTTATACTATTGAGTCAGTTGGCAATCCACTCCAGTACTTTTGCCTGGAAAATCTCATGGGCAGAGGAGCCTGGTAGGCTGCAGTCCATGGGGTCGCAAAGAGTCGGACACGATTGAGTGACTTCACTTTCACTTTTCACTTTCATGCATTGGAGAAGGAAATGGCAACCCACTCCAGTGTTCTTGCCTGGAGAATCCCATGGACGGGGGAGCCTGGTGGGCTGCCATCTATGGGGTCGCACAGAGTCAGACACGACTGAAGTGACTTAGCAGCAGCATTGAGTCAGTTTTGATTAAAATTATTTTTGTATTCAAAAACTAAAAATAAAAACAGCAAAAGACACAGCAATTCCACTTCTGAATATATATTAAAAATACCAAAACACAATTTAAAAAGATATATATACCCCAATAGTCAGAGCAGCTCTATTTACAATAGCTAAGATGTGGGAGCAACCTGAATGCTTATCAGCAGAGGACTGGATAAAGAAGATGTGGTCCATACATACAACAGAATGCTACTCAGCCATAAAAAGAAAGAAATAATGCCATTTGCTCCAATATGGACAGAATTGGAGGGTATTAGGCTAAGTGAAATAAGTCAGATAGAGAAAGGCAAATATGGCATCTTATAACTTACATATGGAATCTAAAAAATACAAAATTAAATAAAAGAAACTAGTGAAAGTGAATATAACAACAACAACAAAAAAGCAGAGTCACAGATACAGAGAACAAACTAATGGTTAACAGTGGGGATGGTGGAGGAGCGGCAATATAAGGGTAGATTAAATGGTACAAACTATTAGGTATAAAATTAATTAGCTACAAGAACAAACTGTACAATGCAGGGAATATGGCCAATATTTGATAATTATAAATGGAGTATAATTTTTAAAATTGTAAATTACAGTATCATATACCAGTAACATGCTTTTGAGCTGTGGTGTTGGAGAAGACTCTTGAGAGTCTCTTGGACTGCAAGGAGATCCAATCAGTCTATTCTAAAGGAGACCAGTCCTGGGTGTTCTTTGGAAGGAATGATGCTAAAGCTGAAGCTCCAGTACTTTGGCCACCTCATGGGAAGAGTTGACTCACTGGAAAAGACTCTGATGCTGGGAGGGATTGGGGGCAGGAGGAGAAGGGGATGACAGAGGATGAGATGGCTGGATGGCATCACCAACTCGATGGATGTGAGTCTGAGTGAACTCTGGGAGTTGGTGATGGACAGGGAGGTGTTGCAATGCATGGGGTCGTAAAGAGTCAGACACGACTGAGCAACTGAACTGAACTGAACTGATACCAGTAACATAATATGGGACATCAACTATATTCAATTAAAAAAAAACCTAAACTAAATATTATTTTTGTATTTTATGTGCATTAATCAAAGAGGTAAGATGATGGCAGTTAGGGACCCCTGACAATTAAGAGACAAAAGCAATCTTCTAAAAATTATTAACATTTTAATACATTTGTTTTATGCTGTAATTGATTTAAATATCAACATCCTTTAAATGTTTAGTAGTAATTGCAGTAATGTATAGAGTTACATGCATGCATGCATGCTCAGTCACTCAGTCGTGTCTGATTCTTTGCAACTCCATGGACTGTAGCCCACCAGGCTCCTCTGTCCTTGGGAATTCCCGGCAAGAATACTGGAGCGGGTCGCCACATCCTCCTTCAGGGGATCTTCCTGACTCAGGAATCGAACCTGAGTCTCCTGCGTCTCCCGCATTGCAGGAGGCTTCTTTACTCACTGAGCCACCTGGGAAGCCCTGTCTGTATAGGATTGACCTATTATCAAAACAAGTGGACATATGTGTTCTACATCTTTTATGAAATAAGTACTGGAATTCAGTGTTTAGTTAGTGCCCTGCATATAAATGAAAGAAAGGGCATTTTCTTACTTGAAGGGAAAATCAGGTGTAATATGGGCAGAGAGAGAGCTTGGGGTTTATGGTGAATAAAAAAGAAATATGGCACCCAGCCTATGACAATCATAGTCCTAGGAGGGATAAAAATAAGAAAGAATGTGGACATCTAGAGATATTCTTTCAGTATCCTAAGTGTTATGTAATAAAGATCTGGCAGAGAGTGACATGCATCTAAGAAGAAGGATGAGGACAAATCCATGACACAATCATAAATAAAGTTGGAAGAATGGGTAAATGCAATTTAAGAAGGTCTTTTCCAGCTAAATGTCTTCCCTGTTAGCTCTGTTGGTGAAGAATCCACCTGCAAAGTGGGAGACCCTGGTTCAATTCCTGGGTGGGGAAGATCTGCTGGAGAAGGGATAGGCTACCCACTCCGGTATTCTTGGGTTTCCCTTGTGGCTCAGCTGGTAAAGAATCTGCCTGCAATATGGGAGACCTGGGTTCGATCCCTGGGTTGGGAAGATCCCCTGGAGAAGGGAAAGGCTACCCATTCCAGTATTCTGGCCTGAAGAATTCCATGGATGAGTTCATGCAGTCTCAAAGAGTCAGACACAACTGAGTGACTTTCACTTTTCCAGGTAAAAAGAAGTTTTGACTCAATTTAAGTAATAAGTATCTGGCTGGTCTTCACCACCAGAAGTATACAACCAAAATAGAATTTTTACAAAATGAATAGTAATTATGATAGTCTGATAAAAAGCAATCAGTGAGCAATATGCAAGGTAACTGGAAAGAGGGATTACAAGATGTGGTGCCAGCTTGCAAGCTGTGGCTGCAACAGGAGGCAGCTAATTTAAGGTAGATTTCCTCAGCAATTTTGTATTAAACATTGCCATGGATTACTCAGCAAGTGATGGAAAAATTCTCTCGGAATTACTTGGAATTGGGGTTGACTTCTCAATCATTTGAGTGTTGTAGGTGATTATTTCAGAAAAGATAAGAACCAGGGACAAAAGGAAAACACAACCTTTGAATCTACGTAAAATGTCACCCGTTGGCTTTCTGGTATGATGGTGTCAATGGAACTGCATGTTTGTGTGGCTTGTACTCTCAGGGCTGCTGCAGACAGCAGGCCATAACTGCCTGACCCTCAGGAATCTGTGTGAATTGCAGCCTTCGGGAATTTACATGTTATTGCAATAACTTTGCAATGTTATTACAACGTTTCTGGAAAATGGAAGTAAAATGTTTTGTTCCATGAAATCAATGGGAAGAACAAGGTCCTAAGTGAACCTTTTGCAAGTAACTATAAATTCTGGTCAAAATACAAAAACAACTACCTGAAGTCTCTGAAGAGTGAACATAGGTAGGAATATTTTGAAGGGAGTAAAGATCTGGAGGAGGAACTAGCCGGAGTTGCGTTTCAGGCTTTTGCAGCCTTACCTTCAGGGTCTCTGGGGCCACCTGCAGAAGGAGCCATATGAGAGAAAGTGAGAGTCTATGAAGGGGACCCCAAAGCATGGGCAGATTCTGCCCAAGACTCTTCCTAAGCCCTGAAGCTGTCTGTGCAGGACACAGCTGAGACACACTCAAGGCAACCTAGGCTACTAGCCAGTACAGGCGAAACAGCTGGCATCATGTGTCTAACCAATCATCGCTGACAGAAAACCCTCCACACCCTTTGGAGGAACATAATGGAATGCAGAGTCTCCACAACACAATACTCACAATGTCCAGGACATGATTCAAAATTATGTGAGAAAAAGTGACAACACATGACCCATTTCCAAGGGGAAAACAATCACCAGATGCCAACCCTGAGATGACACAATTGTTGGAATCATAAGACAAAGATTTTAAAGCAGTCATTATAAAATGCTCAATTGATAAAACAAAATATACTTGCAAAAAGAAAATGATATTAAAATATCTCAGGAGAGAAAATTAAAAGTGAAAACCAGCATATTACAATGATTTCTAAACACATATAAAAAAAATTTGGAGAAAAGGATGTCTTTTAAAAATTTTTTTACGGCACAAAGGCACTGAACGGGCTGCCCATCAAATTGGTATTTCTGGAAAATACCTAAAGCTTATTGCTCTTGGAAGGCCATAAAAATAGTCAAAACTAATCCAGGAAAAATTACTTTTATTAAGTCCTTGGAATTAGCCTCATATGACAAGAGAGCTAAAACATAATTTAGCAATGCTAGGTGAGAACTAAAACATGCAAAATATCCACTCAGTTCCATATTATACAGATTTCCAGGAAACAGAATAAAGAACATTTACAAACAGAATAATAGTTATGTAAAGTGGCGTAAAGTTAATTTCTCACAAATTTTTGGTCCGTAACTATTCTTTCAAATGTTGGTGCTTTTTAGGTTGTATAATAAAATAACATACATTAAAATGCATATTTAATGAAAAGTGAAACTGATATAATCTGTGACCAAATATTTTATGTTCTTTTATGAAGCTACGGTTTGTGTCTGTAGTCACAGCAATGTGGTAAGAATATTTGTGGATGATTATGAAATTTATTCACTGATTTCCTTTTACATAGTATTGTTTTGTTTCTATCTCTGCAGGGAATACAAAGGTCTATTTTGTAAACTGATTTGATGATAATCTTCTAGTATACTGTACAAGAAGCATAAGAAGCAAAGGAACTCAGTCATGTGCTCAGGAGGAAAGTTACTAATTCTGATGCCTTATGCAGACAATTTGTGATTGGAGAACTGACTGGGAGCTCTCAGAGAACTTGCTGGCTGTGGTCAGCGAACTTGCTGGCTGTGGTCAGCATGATCAGTCTCTTCTTAGCCAAATTAAACCAGACAATAGTATATTCTCCTAATATTACAGGTATCAAGACACTTACATGATTTCTCACATTAACTTTGTCAGGATTAATAATATGAACGTTTTACACTGGCAAAGGAAACTGTTGTAAAGGAAACCCTGTAATATAAACTGAGAGGCAAACTTTATTTCTTCCTTTTATAAGTGATTTTTTGGGGCCTCAAGGGATCAGTTCAGTTCAGTCGCTCAGTCGTGTTCGACTCTTTGCGACCCCATGAATCGCAGCACACCAGGCCTCCTTGTCCATCACCAACTCCCGGAGTTCA
This sequence comes from Neotragus moschatus, assembly GCA_006410615.1. Lineage (NCBI taxonomy): Eukaryota > Metazoa > Chordata > Mammalia > Artiodactyla > Bovidae > Neotragus > Neotragus moschatus. The sequence goes on from SJYA01004170.1 coordinate 14,287, forward strand.
CTCAGACTCACGCCCATCGAGTGAGTGATGCCATCCAGCCATCTCATCCTCTGTCGTCCCCTTCTCCTCCTGCCCCCAATCCCTCCCAGCATCAGAGTCTTTTCCAATGAGTCAACTCTTTGCATGAGGTGGCCAAAGTACTGGAATTTCAGCTTCAGCATCATTCCTTCCAAAGAAATCCCAAGGCTGATCTCCTTCAGAATGGACTGGTTGGATCTCCTTGCAGTCCAAGGGACTCTCAAGAGTCTTCTCCAACACCACAGTTCAAAAGCATCAATTCTTCGGCGCTCAGCCTTCTTCACAGTCCAACTCTCACATCCATACATGACCACTGTAAAAACCATAGCCTTGACTAGACGGACTTTAGTCGGCAAAGTAATATCTCTGCTTTTGAATATGCTATCTAGGTTGGTCATATACCTAGATAGCTCAGGGGATATATACCCATATTTTTACTGTAAGCATTCCCATGTATCTTTCCTCCAATGAGGATGGAAGTTCTTCTATACTCATAACTGTGTTACAATGTTTCTCTGACATTTCACATTGTACCTTGCATGAATATTAAATATGGAAGCTCAGAAATAAGAGAGATTTATATAAAATTAGGTCTGGACAAGTAATTTGAACTGCCCAAACTAGAGTTTTCTCATCTACCCTGTAAAGGTTTGTATAAGACAGAGCAGGTAAAGTGCATATATTAAGACCTGAAATATATTAAGTACTAAAAAAAGGAGCTATTGTGGTTATATTATTATTGTACTTGTTAAAAAATTAATTGGATGAATGATCAAATGAACAATGACATAATTTTATTAATGTGAATATTTTGTCTCATTATGACTTCAAAAGATGTGGTAAATGGTTCATTTGTAGTTTTGCATAAAAAGTGAACTAAAACACTATTTGGCAAGCCTAGGTGAGAACTGAAATATGTAAAATTTCCACTCAGTTCCATATTCTAACAGACTTCCAGGAAATAGAACGTATAACAGCATTGGTAAACAGAATGCCTGCTGTGAATGTGATGAGCAGATGAATCTTACAATCATTTCTCAGCACTTAGAAACTTTAGCACGTTATCCCAAGACAAAGGGTAAAATGGAATCTTACAATCATTTCTCAGCACTTAGAAACTTTAGCACGTTATCCCAAGACAAAGGGTAAAATGGAGGATGGAAATATAAAGATGAAAAGACATGATCTTGTTTTGAAAACCTTTCATTTAGTAACTGAAACAATAGATTATTGGTTTAGACAGTGGTCCCAGACACTGGGACCTAGCTAGGGATTATAAAATAAATCATGCATTATAAAAATGTATGTCTACATAAACATGAGCTTCCCAGGTGGCTCAGTGGTAAAGAACACACTGGTGATGCAGGAGATGTGGGCTTAATCCCTGGGTGGGAAGATGCCCTGGAGAAGTAAGTGACAACCCACTCAAGTACATGAATTTGAGCAAACTCTGGGAGAGAGGACAGAGGAGCCTGGCATGCTGCAGTCTATGGGGTCACAAAGAGTCCGTCACAACTTAGTAACTGAACAACGATGATACATAAATGTATGTGCATATATATAGAAGGAAATGGCAACCCCCTCAAGTATTCTTGCCTGGAAAATTCCATGGAAAGAGGAGCCTGGTAGGCTACAGTCCATGGGGTTGTAAAGAGTTGCACGTGACTGAGCGACTTCACTTTCTTTCTGTAGCTCCTTTTGGAGACGGAAATGGCAACCCACTCCAGTGTTCTTGCCTGGAGAATCCCATGGATGGAGGGACCTGGTGGGCTACAGTCTATGGGGTTGCAAAGAGTCGGACATGAGTAAGCAACTAAAACACACACACACACACACACACACACAAAACTTGTTTGCAAACTTCCTTTACTTCTGCTTTAATAAATATACTCTAATTTTAGATACTTATCTGAGAGTCAGAAAATCATCAGTTTATGCCCCAAAGACTCATTATCTGCTTTGCTATTTGTCATTTAATACATACTCTGTTTTTAAGATTCAGGCCCATTTTGTTAATAACGTGCAGCTTGACTAGACATTGTAATGAGTGTCAACACTTTTCTCACTTTCTGATTAGACAGTCACCCAAATCTCCACTCACATTGAATTATGTGGATAGTGAGGAACCCAACAGAACAGAACACAACCACAAAAACAACGGGCAAAGAGAACACAAACACCCCTACCAGACTGGTCAGTGATTTGCTAATACATGGTTAACAACCGACTCTAAACAAAACAGAATGACAAAACCCCGAATGGTAGCATTTGCTACTTTCTGTGGCATAAATTCTCCATCTCTGACTGATTGCAAGCTACCTGTGTAAGGCCAATGAAAGCAGAATTAGGGAGAAAAGTGTAGTAATACACTGTGATACTGTCTGCTCACCAGAAAAGTATGGTGGACATAAAGAACCTTGAGAGTTATAATAGTAAAGCATAGTAAACAATTAGGACATAATGGGCTCAGAGTTTCTATAGCCTTTATTTTTAACGTAATTTACTTAATTTTAAGTTTATATAGCTTCATTGTTAACAGAGGCCAAAGTACAAAATTCCTGAAAATTCTTTGTTGGACTTTGGTGAGCCAGTATGAGCCGGTAGTACACCCTGCATGTAGTGCAGTGTTCAAAGGCAGGGCATGGGAGCCAAGGCTAGATTCAGCCATCTCCGGGCATTACTGGCCCAATAACCTAATCAACCTTCACCTCAGTGTTCTCATCTACGTAATTACAGTACCTACTTAATAGAGCTGTTGCAAAGATAAAATAAGGAAACACCTGTATGACACATAGTACAATATCTGAAACATAATATATTCACTCACTATATTGTTTTAAATTGTTACTACCACAATACATTACCTGTAAAATGACTCTGTTCATGCTGAAATAAAAACACCCTGAAATTTTACTGATGTGAAAACATATTTCTTATTTTGTGATCTATTAAGAGACAGTCAGTTTTGTTTCCTAGACAGCAGATGGCAATCTGCTTCTAGAAATTGAAGGGGGTAAAAAAAGTCTCAAGCAATATGATCGATGCAGTAATTTATAAGTTGGTTTGAAAAGAAGAAAGGGATTCTCTACATTCTGTATACATGTGCAGTAAGAGGCTTCACCTTAGATAATAATTTGGCTAGCTGAGAATCAAACTGAAGTTGAATGTTGAGAAGGATACTGAGGCTACCTCTAGGCTTGGCAGGAGAGAGCACTGTAATATATAAATAATAGTCATTGTATTTAATGACAGGGAGGAAAGAAACTCTTAAGTCTATGCCTGTAAGTTTTGTATAAAATTTATATTGTATACTTCTTGCAAAAAAAAGGAAAAAAAATCAATACAGTCCTGAGTTTGAGACATATTTACAATATTTGAAACAGAGGTTGACTGAAATATGGTGATGCCTTTATAAAAAAAATTTACACCATTTATGGTCATAGAGCAAGAAGACAAACTAGCTCAGTCCAGCAGATTTTGGGAGGGGGCACCTGGAAAATGATATAAATCAAATGGGACTTGGAATCAACAGAAAAATCAACATTCCATTGAGAGTCATTCAGCAAAATAGTGATGGTGAAGTGTTATTGGTGAAATGTGTTGATGGAAGTTATGAAAACATTTTAAGCAAAGATTATAGGGTTTGCTTTGGCTTTCCACACAGTGGGACGATCCTATCTCCACATAAAAGAACCAAGGTCAGTGGGGTTTTGTAGCAGAAGATCAATTCCAAAGTTTCCTTAAGGGAATAGGGTAGAATTAATGAAGCCTTGGCCTTATTACCAAGAGGAACCTTATGTTTTGTGGTGTGATTCTGACAGATATCTTGTTGCCTAGAACAAGTTTCCTCAAATTATAACACCAATGCCTTGGTCTTCTAAATATCTTCCAAGAGTATTTAGAGTCCCTACTTTTCCACGTCTCTCTTGCCTCAAGAGACTCATGAATGCTGTGAAAAGGCAAAAAAGTTATGACACTGAAAGATGAACTCCCTAGGTCAGTAGGTGCCCAAAATGCTCCTGGAGAAAAGTGGAGAAATAGCTCCAGAAGGAATGAAGAGGCTGAGCCAAAGCAGAAAAAAAAACACTCAGCTCTGGATGTGTCTGATGGTGAAAGTAAGGTCCAATGCTATAAAGAAAAATATTGCATAGGAACCTGTAATGTTAGGTCCATGAATCAGGGTAAATTGGAAGTGGTCAAACAGGAGACAGCAAGAGTGAACATTGACATTTTAGGAATCCGTGAACTAAAATGGACTGGAATTGGTGAATTTAATTCAGATGACCATTGTATCTACTACTGTGGGCAAGAATCCCTTAGAAGAAATGTAATACCCCTCATAGTCAACAAGAGTGTGAAATGCAGTAATTGGGTGCAGTCTCAAAGATGACAGAATGATCTCTGTTCATTTCCAAGGCAGACCATTCAATATCACAGTAATCCAAGTCTATGCCCAAACCACTAATGCTAAAGAATCTGTAGGTTCTATGAAGACCTAAAAGGCCTTCTAGAACTACCACCAAAAAAAGATGTCCTTTTCATCATAGGGGACTGGAATGCAAAAGTAGGAAGTCAAGAGTATCTAGAGAAAGAGGAAAGTTTGGCCTTGGAGTAAAAAATGAAGCAAGGCATTTTTGCTTGAGAATGCAAAATGGTCATAGCAAGGAGTTTTACCGACAGAATGCACTGGTTGTAACAAAACCCTCTTCCAACAACACAAGAGATGACTCTACACATGATATCAGCAGATGGTCAATACCCAAACCAGATTGGTTATATTATTTGTCGTTGAAGGTGGAGAAGTTCTGTACAGTCAGCAAAAACAATCCTGGGAGCTGACTGTGGCTCAGATCATGAACTCTGTATTGCAAAATTCAGATTTAGATTGAAGAAAGTATAAAAATCCACTATGCCACTCACGTATGACCTAAATTAAAACCCTTATGATTATATACTGGAAGTGACAAATATAGGGATTAGACCTGATAGACAGAGGACCTGAAGAACTATGGACAGAGGTTCATGACATTGTACAGGAGGCAGTGATCAAAACCATCCCCAAGAAAAAGAAATGCAAAAGGGCAAAATGGTTGTCTGAGGAGGTCTTAAAAATATTTGAGAAAGAAGAGAAGTGAAAGGCAAAGGAGAAACGGAAAGATATACCATTCTGAATGCAGAGTTCCAAAGAATAGCAAGGAGAAATAAGAAAACCTTCCCAAGTGATCAGTGCAAAAAAAATTCAGGAAAACAATAGAAAGGGAAAGATGAGAGATATTTTCAAGAAAATTAGAGATACCAAGGGGACATTTTATGCAAAGTGGCACAATGAAAAACAGAAAGAGTATGGACCTAATAGAAGCAGAAAGTGTTAAAAAGAGGTGGCAAGAAGACATGAAGAACCATACAAAAAAAACCTTAATGACACAGATAATCATGATGGTGTGTGATCACTCATCTAGAGCCAGACATCTTGGAGTGTGAAACCAAGTGGGCCTTAGGAAGCATCACTACAAACAAAGCTAGTGGATGTGATGGAATTCTAGCTGAGCTATTTCAAATCCTAAAAGATGATTCTGTTAAAGTGCTGCACTCAACATGCCAGCAAATTTGGGAAACTCAGCAGTGACCACAGGATTGGAAAATGTCAGTTTCATTCCAATTTCAAACAAAGGCAATGCCAAAGAATATTCAAACTACCGCACAATTGCACTCATTTCACATGCTAGCAAAGTAATGCTCAAAATTCTCCAAGGTAGGCTTCAACAGTGCATGTAAGAATTTCCAAATTTTCGAGGTGGATTTAGAAAAGGCAGAGGAACAAGAGACCAAGTTGCCAACATCTATTGGATCATAGAAAATGCAAGGGAATTCCAGAAAAACATCTACTTTTGCTTCATTGACTATGCTAAAGCCTTTGACTGGGTGGGTCACAGCAAACTGGAAAATTCTTGAAGAGATAAGAATACCAGACCACTCTACCTGCCTCCTGAGAAATCTGTATGCAGTCAAGAAGCAACAGTTAGAATCAAACAAAGAAGAATGGACTGGTTCCAAATTTGGAAAAGAGTATGCCAAGGCTGTATATTGCATCCCTGCTTATTTAACTTCTATGCAGAGTATATCATGCAAAATGCCTGGCTGAATAAAGCACAAGCTGGAATCAAGTTTGCCGGAAGAAGTATCAATAACCTCAGATATGCAGATGACATCACCCTTATGGCAGAAAGTGAAGAGGAACTAACCTTCGATGAAGGTGAAAGAGGAGAGTGAAAAAACTGGCTTAAAACTTAATTTTCAGAAAACTAAGATCATGGCATCCGGTCCCATCACTTCATGGCAAATAGATGGAGAAACAATGGAAACAGAGACAGACTTTACTTTCTTGGGTTCTAAAATCACTGCAGATGGTGACTGCAGCCATGAAATTGAAAAATGCTTGCTCCTTGGAAGAAAAGCTATGACAAACCTAGACAGCATATTACAAAGCAGAGATATTACTTTGCCAACAAAAGTTGGTATAGTCTAAGCTATGGTTTTTCCAGTAGTCAGGTATGGATGTGAGAGTTGGATCATAAAGAAGGCTGAGTGCCAAAGAATTAATGCTTTTGAACTGTCGTGTTGGAGAAGACTCTTGAGAGTCCAATGGACTGCAAAGAGATCAAACCAGTCAATCCTAAAGCAAATCAATCCTGAATACTTATTGGAAGGACTGATGCTGAAGCTGAAGCCCCAATACTTTGGCCACCTGATGCGAAGAGCTGTCTCATTAGAAAAGACCCTGATGCTGGGATAAAATGAAGGCAGAAGGAGACGACAGAGTACAAGATGGTTGGATGGCATCACTGATTCAATGGACATGAGTTTGAGCATCTCATCTAGCATCTCCAGGATATGGTGAAGGGCAGGGAAGCCTGACATGCTGCTGTCCATGGGGTCACAAAGTTTGGACACAACTGAGCTACTGAACATCAACAACTTTTGAAAAACTCACTTATCCTAGGAAAAAGACAAAGTTGCCCAATCTCATCACTTTTACTCAACATCAGTTTGAAAGTCCTAGCCACCGTAAACAGACAAGCAAAAGAAATAAAAAAATATTCAAACTGAAAATGAATAAGTAAAAGTGTCACTGTGTGCAGATGACATGATGCTGTAAATAGAAAATAAAAGGTGTCATCAGAAAAATATGGGAGTTCATTAATGGATTTGGTAAAGTTGCAGTATATAAATGTAACACAGAGAAATTTCTTGCATTTCCAAGCACTAAGAATAAAAAATCAAAAAGAGAAATTAAGGAAGCAATTCCATTTATCATTTCATGAAAAATAATTAAATAACTAGGAATAAACATTAAGGAGGCAAGTACATATACTCTGAAAACCAACTCTGATGAAAGAAAGAAAAGATAACACAAACATAAGGAAAGATATACTTGGATTGGAAGAATCAACACTGTTAAAGTGACCATACTATCCAAAGCAATCTATAGATTCAATGAAATCTCTAACATAAAACCAATGACATTTTTTATGGAGCTAGAATGAAAATATTAAAAACTGTATGGTAGTATAAAAGATCCCAAATAGTCAAAATAATCTTGAGAAGGAAGACTAGAGTACTGATTGCCTGTCATTGACCTGATATGGAGAAATCAGTCTTCTTGACTTCAAAGTACATGAAAAAGCTCCAGTAATCAAAATGGTATGGATCTGGTACAAAAACAGATACATATATCAGTGAAAAAGGGTAGAAAGCCCAGAAATAAACTCACATTCTTATGTTAAGTCTACAACAAAGGGATGAAAAATATACAATGAAGGAAAGATAGCCTCTTCAATAAGTGGTGCTGGGAAAACCGGACAGCTACATGTAAAAGAATTAAATTAGAACACTCTTTAATACCATATACAAAATAAACTCAAAATGTATTAAAGACCTAAATGTAAGGCTGGATATAAAACTCCTAGAGGAAAACATACACAGACATCTTTGACATCAATCACAGAAATATCTTTTTGGATCCAACTCTGAGTAATGAAAATTAAAAACAAATGGGACCTAATTAAACTTAAAAGCTTTTGCACAGCAAAAGAAATCATAAACAAAACTGAAAGACAACATATGGTCTGGGACAAAATATTTTCAAATGATGCTACCAACAGGGATTAATTTTCAAAATATATAAACAGTTCACACAGCTTCATATCGAAAAAGACCAAACAACTCAATCAAGAAATAAGCAGAAGACCTAAAATGACATTTCTCTAAAGAAGACATACAGATGGCCAACAAGCACATGAAAAGATGCTCAACATTGCTAATTATTAGTTAAATGCAAATCAAAACTACCATAAGATATCACTTCACACCAGTCAAAATTGCTATCATCAGAAACTCTACACATAATAAATGTTGGAGAGGGTGAGGAAAAAAGAGAGCCCTTGTACACTGCTGGTAGAAATGTAATTGGTGCAGTCACTATGGAGAACGGTATGGAGGTTCCTTAAAAAACTAAAAATAGAATTACCATATGGTCCTTTAATCCCACTCCTGGACATATATCCAGAGAAAGTCATACTTCAAAAAGATACATGCATCCCAATGTTCACAGCCGCAGTATTTATAAAGCCAAGATATAGATAAATGGATGTACATATATACAATGGAATATTAATCAGCCATAACAAACGTAATAATGCCATTTGTAGTAACATGGATGGACTAGAGATTATCACACTAAGTGAAATAACTCAGAGAAACACAAATATATGATACACGTGAAATCTAAAATACAATACAAGTGAACTTATATATGAAACAGATGTAGACCCACAGACATAGAAAACAAACACGGTTATCAAAGGGGAAAGGGTGAGGGATAAATTAGTAGCTTGAGAATAACATATACACACTATTACATATAAAACAGATAAACAACGTGATCTACTGTGTAGCACAGGGAACTATACTCAATATCAAAATAATCATAAAAAATATATATATTGAAACTGAATATATTTAATCACTTTGCTGTACACCTGAAACTAACAGAACAGTTTACATTTACTATATGACAATAAAAATGCAAAAGAAACTTAAGATAAAAAGTAATTTATCTTACATACATACTTTTTAAAAATTTATTTATTTTAATTGGAGGTTAATTACTTTACAATATTGTATTGGTTTTGCCATACATCAACATGAATCCCCACTGGTATACATGTGTTCCCCATCCTGAACTCCCCTCCCACCTCCCTCCCCGTACCATCCCTCTGGGTCATCCCAGTGCACCAGCCCCAAGCATCCTGTATCATGCATTGAACCTGGACTGGTGACTCGTTTCATATATGATATTATACATGTTTCAATGCCACTCTCCCAAATCATCCCACCCTCTCCCTCTCCCACAGAGTTCAAAAGACTGTTCTATACATCTGTGTCTCTTTTGCTGTCTCGCATACAGGGTTATTGTTACCATCTTTCTAAATTCCATATATATGCATTAGTATACTGTATTGGTGTTTTTCCTTCTGGCTTACTTCACTCTGTATAATAAGCCCCAGTTTCATACACCTCATTAGAACTGATTCAAATGTATTCTTTTTAATGGCTGAGTAATACTCCATTGTGTATATGTACCACAGCTTTCTTATCCATTCATCTGCTGGTGGACATCTAGGTTGCTTCCATGTCCTGGCTATTATAAACAGTGAAAAATATGGAATGCTTCATGAATTTGCGTTATGCTTGTGCAGGGGCCATGCTAATCTCTGTTTCATTCCAATTTTAGTATATGTGCTGCCAAAGCAAGCACTTACATACATACTTTACCATCAAAGGGATATCCACAATACTCCAAACTGAAGCTTTTAAGGGAATATGTGCTACTTCTGAGCAGTACAGGAATTATAATTTTATCCTTATGTAAGAGAAACCTATATGCAGGTCAGGAAGCAACAGTCCGAACTGGACATGGAACAACAGACTAGTTTCAAATAGGAAACAGAGTACGTCAAGGCTGTATATTGTCACCCTGCTCATTTAACTTCTATGCAGAGTACATCATGAGAAACGCTGGGCTGGAAGAAACACAAGCTGGAATCAAGATTGCCGGGAGAAATACCAATAACCTCAGATATGCAGATGACAACACCCTTATGGCAGAAAGTGAAGAGGAAGTAAAATCCTCTGGATGAAAGTGAAAGAGGAGAGTGAAAAAGTGGACTTAAAGCTCAACATTCAGAAAACTAAGATCATGGCAACTGGTCCCATCACTTCATGGAAAATAGATGGGGAAACAGTGTCAGACTTTATTTTGGGGGGCTACAAAATCACTGCAGATGGTGATTGCAGCCATGAAATTAAAAGACGCTTATTCCTTGGGAGAAAAGTNACTTCATGGCAAATAGATGGGGAAACAGTGGAAACAGTGTCAGACTTTATTTTGGGGGGCTTCAAAATCACTACAGATGGTGATTGCAGCCATGAAATTAAAAGACGCTTATTCCTTGGGAGAAAAGTTATGAGCAACCTAGATAGCATATTCAAAAGCAGAGACATTACTTTGCCAACAAAGGTCCGTCTAGTCAAGGCTCTGGTTTTTCCAGTAGTCATGTATGAACGTGAGAATTGGACTGTGAAGAAACCTGAGCGCCGAAGAATTGATGCTTTTGAACTGTGGTGTTGGAGAAGACTCCTGAGAGTCCCTTGGACTGCAAGGAGATCCAACCAGTCCATTCTGAAGGAGATCAGTCCCGGGTATTCATTGAAAGGACTGATGCTGAAGCTGAAGCTCCAGTACTTTGGGTACCTCATGAAAAGAGTTGACTCATTGGAAAAGACTGTGATGCTGGGAGGGATTGGGGGCAGGAGGAGAAGGGGACAACCGAGGATGAGATGGCTGGATGGCATCACCGACTCAATGGACATGAGTTTGAATGAACTCCTGGTGTTGGTGATGGACAGGGAGGCCTGGCGTGCTGCAATTCATGGGGTCGCAAAAAGTTGGACAGGACTGAGCAACTGAGCTGAACTGAACGGAAAGGGTAGGTACTTTGCAGTCAATTCAAATCTGTTTTTCTATACTCAAGTACATTTAGTAAAATATGTGTTTTCTTTCACTTTTAGAGCTTTAAAAACATAGTATAGAGAGCAATGTAACAAATCTTTATGTATTCAGCCCCTAAAGTTCCAAATGTTCACATTTTGTCATTTTGGCTTCTGATCTATTAATTTGGCTATAAAAGAACCAGATAACTTTTGATAAAACTGCGGTCCCTCTTTTTTTCCCAGCTCATCTCTCCGCTTCCCTCACCAGGCACAATTATTATCACAGATTAGGCATGTATCTTTTCAGCCTATAAATTTATACCTTTATTACGTTCCTAATCCATAACCCATCTACAGTATTGTTTAATGCTCATTATTAAATTTACATGGTGATATAGTTCCATATACTATTTGTAACTTGCTCCTTTCAGTCATTCATCTTTATCTTTTTGTGATCTGATGTTGAAAATTATATATATAGGTCATTTCTATTTTGCTATGTAGTTATTCCATCACATAAATATTCTATATTTTACATTTTCTTGGAAAAGAATATTTCATTTTCCCTAAAAGCAGTCCTGAAAAAAAAAACAGGTAATTTGTCACTTCAAAAACATTATTGGTTTCCATTTTTAATTTCAAATTTAGTCCAGTGCAGAAAATCTAGAAATCAATCAAGTGAATAACAAACAGAATCTTCTCCAATCCATCTAAAGTATTAAGTGAATATTAATATTCTATTAATATTTTGATATGGGGCTTTCTAAGGATACATACAAAAAATGACATCCCCGTGCACAGGCCACTTGTCAAAGGGTTCATGAATATTTTGATTCCTTCTTATGTTTTTATTCTGATTCGATCACAATGAATTTAAAAAGGCATCTATTGAGAGAAGTTGCAAAAATAAAGTCTTACTTCCAAGTGCAGAATCACTGAGAGCCTGGGCAAAGCACTGGTGAGCAGGCTGGGGGGTCGATGGCAGGCAAGCTGCACACAGACACGGTCTTCATTTACCCTGTGTAGCTGCCAACACCCTCACGAGTGTGACCATGTGTGAACTCCTTCCTCGTCTCCACCAGTGGTTTTACATACATATGCTAAACCGAAATTACTTGAAAAAAAAAAAAAAAGGATGCTTGCTTGTTTTGGTGTTAACAATTTGGTACAAAACTAACATTCTTTATTTTTACTTTTCTACACTAATACTTATATAATTTGGTATTAAGTCCCCTTAAGAATCCAAAATGAAAGGAAGCAGCAGCACTATTCATAATCACAGCACCGTTACTCACAATTGTCCAAAAATGGAAATAACCCAGAAATCTATCAATAGACGTAAATGTGCACAAAATGTATAATATACACACAACAAAACAGTATTCAGACATAAAAATCAATGAGATTCTGATGTATGTTTCAACATGGATGCATCTTGAAAATATAACCCAAGTGAAACAAGCCAGCCACAACAGGACAAATACTGTACAATTCCATTTATATGAGGTCCCTGGAATAGCCAGATTTACAGTGACAGGAAGGAGAAGAAGGGGGAGCAGGGCCCCAGGGAGGAGAACAAGTGAGGTTACTGATAGCGCGTACAGAATTCCAGCCTGGGATGGTGACCAAGTTCTCAAGTAGGACGCGGTGATGCTTAAATAAAAAGAAAGAAAATCAATCATTCTAAACGGTTATACAAAGCTAGCCTTTTTCCACTGACTATTTCATTATTTTTTGGTGGGGCGAAACATGATGGAAAAGTTGGAGGCTCCGGTGGGAGAGTCTGTTTGCTTTCCGAAAGGATTTCTATTTTTCAGTTCTTGTAGAAGAGAGCCTTTGGGAGACAGTGTTTGTCTGACTAAACAAGATGTTGAGGGGATTTTCCCTTAGCAAACACAGAGCAGGATTTTTTCAGCCTCAGTACTACTGACGTTTTGGTCCCAATAAGTCTTCTGCAGGGGCGTCCTGTGTGCTCAGGATGTTCACCAGCTTGCCTGGCCTCCGCCCCCTGTACTTTTAACAAAATCCCAGCCCTGGCTGAGAACCGTTGCTGTAAATCCACTTAAAACAGAAAGGATAGTGAAAGCCAGAGCTGGCCATTAAAATGTGGGTAAAAGGTATTAAGATCCTGTTCTCTGTGATTCTTTCAAACACCTCCTCATCTGTTACTACACAAATTGTAAGCCCCTCAGCCCACACTTGGGGTTGTCCACAATCTGTCTGCAAATCTTTCTAGTCCTACCGCCCACCACTCTCTCAGAGAAACCTTCTGTCTCATGAAAACGTGCCTCATTTCAAACACCTATTCTCTCTCACAACATGCTTTTATCACATCTTCCCTTTGCCTAGAATTCCCAGGTTTTCTCCTCCCCTGATGGGACTTCTATTTATATTTGATGACTTTGCTGCTGGTTCAGATGCCACCTCCTCCCTGAATGCTTCCTTGATTCTTCGGACCAAAGTATCCTTCCTCCTGGAAGCCCAGTGGCGTCTGCTAATTGGCCTAACCTATTCACTTGGTAAATTCACACTGCACAATTTGGGGTGTATATCTTACGAGTTAAAGCCTCTCCTTCAGTTCTAGCACCGGGACTTCCACATAGAATGTGTGTGGTGAGATGCATGAAAGTTACAAGGGGAGAAAGAGCGAGGTCTCTAACTATTAAAACGTCATTTGCAAGCGAATCAAAAACCAATACAATATTGTAAAGTAATTAACCTCCAATTAAAATAAATTTATATTAAAAAAAAAGAAGGCTCCTCTACCAGGTTTGTGCCACAGAAATGCTTTCAGCCCAAAACAACTCATCCATCTAACTACTGCATGAAAGTCAACTTTAAAAGTTGAATTTAAAAGTTGCTTTGAAAAGTCCCTTGTTTTTGTGAGTTTTTTTTTTTCAGATTTTAAGGATGTATTGAAATAAGCAGAGGCTAGTTGATAAGAGTCTCTCTTTAACAAGTCCTTAGCAGACTGTTGTGGGGTCCCTGGGGATCAGAGTATCACTGGAGAACCATGGTTCATGCGAAGGAGAAACAAGCCAGTGAGCGGAGATGTATGACACACCACAGCTGGACTGATTTACCATGAGTGTATTATATATATGCAAACATCTTGTATGTATAAATATATATCTAGAAATGCATAGATATGTGTGTATGTATATATATATATATATATTTATTTTGTGGGTTATATTAAAAGAAGGAATTAAAAACAATTTAAGATCACAGCAGAAATACTGAAGAGATAATATGAAAGATAAATGTGCTTAGTTTTAGGCAGACAGGCATTCATGACAGCTGAAATAAAAGCCCCCTTTTTTTTTTTACAGTAAGAAGCAGGACATATTTCTATTCATTATTTCTTGTAATGTTCTTGTAGCTTCAGAGGCAAAAGATTGGTAGAGAGACACCGACTTTCACTCTTTCTAAGCTACAGAAAAGCGACTGTTGTTTCTAAATTTAGCTCATTATAATTATCTGCTTTTCCCCTAAATGTGCCTGACTTGCCTGATTAGTCTAATCAGGGGGTCTAATGACTAAACTAAGGGGAAGGATGGCTGGCAACTAATGTATCCCTAGTGTCATATATGAGGATATGTCTCTGTGGTGGTGACAGCAGATTAACCTGGAGTTTGCACACTGCAGACGTGTATTCTACAGACATACCCTGAGCTGGTATATGCAAACCACGGTCCCCCAGACCCAGGGCTCCTGGCAGGATGGTGGAAGCTATGGTGGGACGTGGAGGAAGAGGAGCCCAAGACTCAGGTGGACTCTTCCGTCAGGCAGCTGTGAGGCTCCCTGCACAGCAGCCACCTTGACCCTGTGGAGGCAAGACATCCAGGCTGGCCTCCTAGATGCTAAACAAGCCTCCTTCGCTTGCTGACTCGACCTGACTGAGGCTTCCCATCCACAGTCAAGGATAAAGCTTTCCACAAGAGCAACTGACTTCAGCATACACGTGACTGGTATCATTCATTTATTACTCGTTTGTTCATTCATTGGACACATGTAGTGCCCATGTGCACCAGGGGTGGTAGACAAACAGGAGCGACCCTTGCAAATATCTTCCATTGCCCAGGAAAGAGGTGCCTGGGCTAAGGGAGGGTTTGCTCCCATTCTCAGCTTACTGTGGACCCCCAGGGTTCACATATTAGCCAGACCACCGGGTCACTTAGGCTTCTATCAAGGGCTGAACTATAAGGCCAGGTGGTTGATGACTCTAATTCAAGCTGCATTTGCCACGCTGAGTGAGCCCATGAGGAGAGCTCCTGCTGATGCTTCTGCCCCCAGTCTGCACCCAGCCACTCCTGTTGCCCTTCGACGCTGCCCTTTGCCAGCACAATTCCAATTGCTGAGGAAATACATACAAAACAGACAGAAAGCCTTACCCTCAGCATTTGAACATTCCAGCAGGGAAGCCAGACGACAAACATACTGTGTAAACACATAAAACACACAGTACTTCCCAAAGAGTCAGTGTGATGGAAAAGCAAGGATCAGGAAAGGAGCAGAGTGTAGGGAGCCGGGTAGGGGTCACCATCCCTTTGCAGAAGCAGATTTGGAGGGAGAGGGGGATAAAGAGCCCGAAGGCCCAGAACCTTTCAAAGTTGGGAGTGGGGAGAGTCAAGAAAAAGAGGAGGACCAGGGGTGTATCAGGCCAGCATTGGAGGAGGGCTTGCATTTTATTTCCCCCCAGGATTCCCTTGTGGCTCAGCTGGGAAAGAATCTGCCTGCAGCGTGGGAAACCTGGATTCAATCCCTGGGTTGGGCAGATCCACTGGAGAAGGGAAAGGCTACCCACTCCAGTAGTCTGGCCGGGAGAATCCCAGGGACTAGTCCATGGGGTTGCAAAGAGTCAGACACGACTGAGACTTTCAGGAGCAGGGACAGAGTGATGCTTCACTTCACGTCACTTCTGGCTGCTCCTAAAACCAGTTATAACACTGCCCAGAGGTCCTCTAAGACGCTGCAGTTGATGAGCGATCTTCATTTGTCAAGGTAGGCCCCTCTCCACCCCTGCCACCCAGCAATGCTCTGAGGATCAAAGGAGACAAAAGCTTTGAAAGGAAATTTGAAAACAAGGAACGCTGTCCATGTTGGCAAGAGAACATCACTGCAGAACTGGGCTAGAAATAAGCAGGGTGATGATTCCTGTATCCAAACATTACTGACTGCAGTAGAAAGATGAGAGAGGGAGGGAGAGAGAGACGGAGAGATGGCCGGAGAGATGGAGAGACCAAACACAGGCTTGATCCTTCATGAGCCTAAGTGCCCACCTGCTTGTCAGCTGCCTCTTCTCTCTCCCTTACTCTCCTACAGGGCAGAGCTCCGTTCTCGGGTGCAATTTTGCTCCTGAACCATTTGACTGCAAAACCCAGGCTCCATTCTAGGACAAAAATACTGACTTTATCCTGTTAAGTAAATGTGTAAATGAAAGGCAGGCTAATTTTGCAACCTCTCAATGTACTAGGCAATAGAGATGGACAATAATTGCCAACCAGAAGAGGAGGAACATGGATGAGAAAAATGTGTCTCTTAAGAACACATAACAAGGGGCAAGATTAAATAATAGATTAATGAATAATTTTATGCAAGAAACAAAATTAATAATTTCCTAACAGTAACAGTTTTGTCCTTTAAAGAAATCAAATTTTTCATTATTTCATAGACGCCCTCTAAATTTATTAGAGAGCAAGCATTGATAAATTTGAAGGCTATTTCTTTTGCTCAGTTACTTCTAAAATAGTAGGTAGGAAGTCTGCAATTAGTTTATGATTCATAAACTTCAAATATTAGGAATTATTTAGAAAAGGAAACTAATTTTCTTAAACAACATGAAAGCTAAACCTTTAATTTTTATCTCATTAGACTGTGATCCATCTTTAAACATGAATTACAGGAAGAATGTTAAAAAGAATACTTAGTAATATAAATAATTTAGGAAAGTTAAAATGAATCTAACAAACACACATGGAAGTATTTTACATATTATGTACTATGAAGGAAACGAATCATAAGCGTCTATTGACAGATGAATGGATTAAGAAAATGTGGTACATATATGCGATGGAGTACTATTCAGTTATAAAAAAGAATGAAATAATGCCATCTGCAGCAACATGGATGGGCCTATAGATTATTATACTAAGTGAAGTAAGTCAGATCATATGATACCACTTATACGTGGGATCTAAAATATGATATGAGTGGATTTATTTACAAAGCAAGACTCATAGACAGAGAAAACAAACTTATGGTTCCCAAAGGGGACAGCAGGGGGAAAGAGGGGGTGGGGGAGATAAATTAAGAACCTGGGATTAACTGCCACACACTATATACATACAAGAGGTAAACAGCACGGTCCTACTGTAGGGCACAGGGACCCATATTCAATAACCTGTGCTAATCATAATGAAAAAGAATGTGTGTATATAAAGTGAAGTCATTCAGTCATGTCTGATTCTTTGTGACCCCATGGCCTGTAGCCCACCGGGCTCCTCTGTCCTTGGGATTCTCCAGGCAAGAATACTGGAGTGGGTTGCCATTTCCTTCTCCAGGGGATCTTCCTGACCCGGGGATCGACCCAGGTCTCCCTCATTGCAGGCAGATTCTTTACTGTCTGAGCCACCAGGGAAGCCCTGTGTGTGTGTGTGTGTGTGCACGCGTGCGTGCGTGCACGCGTGCGTGCGTGCACGCATACGTTGTGTGTGTGTGTGTGTGTGTGCATGTATATGTATATAACTGAGAGCTTCCCACGTCGCACTAGTGGTAAAGAACCTCCCTGTCAATGCAGGAGACATAAGCGACGTGGGTCAGGAAGATCCCTGGGTCAGGAAGATCCCCTGGAGTAGGGCATGGCAACCCATCCAGTATTCTTGCCTGAAGAATCTCATGGACAGAAGAGTATGGCGGGCTACAGTCCATGGAGTCGCAAAGAGTCAGACATGACTCAAGCAACTTAGCACACACACACATATATAATTGACTCATTTTGCTGTACACCCAAAACTAACACATTGTAAATTAGTTATATTTCAAGAGTTTTTTTAAATAAAAGGGATCACGGACAAATGTGGTGGATGAAGTCGATCAAAGCAATTGATCTGAAGGTGGCCTGGCTTCACTGGGTGAAATGTATTTGGGTATATTGTGCTCACTATTCACAGTCTACCCATTACATTTGGTTTCCCAAGTTAATTAGAGGGTTCTTTTTTCCCTTCTTCTCTACTTTTGAGGTCTTGAGTCAGCATGTGATTTGGCCATGGGGCGCTGCCTTTGAGGTGCGGTCAGCTTAGAAGCGGCCTGGGTCAGGGGCTGGGGCACCCGGCACCTGCCAACAGCATATGGTGCCCCTCCGCCAGCTGCCCCTGGCTCACAGCTGGTTACGGGGGACAGTGTTTGTGCCCAAACACCAATGCTGAGAAGAAACACGGGCAGCGTAAGAATGACCCTGGGAGAGCTTTTTGGAAATGTGACATATTCTTACATGTGAACATTTTAGGAGGTTCCTGTAAGTATCTATATGGAATGGATTTTGGCATTTTCATGAGAAAAGATCTTGTTCATATTTTGCTGCTACATACCATCAGTATGAATGAACTCTATGTGTGCATCAGCAGTAATCTGATGTGTAACCACCAGTTTGTGTTAAAATGTCATAAATATCTTCCCATTAAAACAGCACAGTACAATGCTCTATACTTCATTAAGCAGCTGCTGGCTGTGATTGTAAGAAGCAACTTTCCTCTCTTCATTAATATGGTTATTTTCAGTTCGGAATGTGAAAAGTATTAGACACAGGTTCAAATGGACAAGGAAGTCGAGTTGGGAAGACAGAATAACGCCCCTGAAGGAGGTCCATGTCCTAATGCCCAGAACCTGTGATGCCACCTTACATGGCAAAGAGACTTTGGAGAGGTGGTTAAACGATGGCTTTTGAGATGAAGAGACTTTCCTGAATTATCAGAGGGGCCCAGTGCAATCACGGGGGTCCTTGTGAGACGGAGGAGGAAGGTCTGGGGGATATGGGTTCAGGAGCCAAGGAATGAAGGTGGCTCTGGAATCTGGGACAGGAAGGATGTGGGTTCTCTCCTGAAGTCTCCAGAAGAAAGGCAGCGCGGCCAACTCCTGATCCTAGCCACGGGACATCTTGGACTCCTGACCTCCAGAATTGTGTTGTTTCAAGCCACTAAGTTTGCAGTTATTTGTTACAGCAGAAATATGCAGCAAACACAGAGGATTTATACACCGATTTGCTCTCCCATTCTCTAACAAGCACTACAGCTCAGTGAAAACGTGTGTGTGTGTGTGTGTGTGTGCGCTCACACTCAGTTATGATTGACTCTTTGCAACCCCATGGATTGTAGCCACCAGGTTCCTCTGTTCATAGGATTTTCCAGGCAAGAAGATTGGAGCAGGTTGCCATTTCCTTCTCCAGGGAATCTTTACCAGCTGAGCCACTGGGGAAGCCCAAGATAAAACTTATTTAAGGGTAAAAACCAAAGACGTAGAAGCACCTGCCAGTTCTCAAATGCACAGCTGAAGAAGCCACTCTGGAGCTTCTGTGGACGTCCCTCCTTTGTGATCTGCCACAGGGGATTTTAAACCCTGGGCACAGGGTACAGACCATACTTACGAACATAGCTCAGCAGACACCCCAGAAGATGTGGCTGGAAAATTTTCTAAGGAAACTTTGGCACATGATTCTATACTTTATCAACCAGTAAAATTTTGTTTATTACAAACATTCTTTGTAGTTTGTGGAGGGTCTATAGATAACGCAGTCACCCAGATGACCTTGCATCTGAGCAGGAGCTGAGCAGCTGATAAGGACGGAACGTCTGTGTCCCTTCAGACTTACACGCAGAAGTGCTAACCCCCTGTGATGGTATCTGGAGGAGGACTATGGGAAGTAACTGGATTCCAATAAGATAATGAGGGTGAGGCCCTCACAGCTGGATCAGTGCCCTTACAAGCAGAGGAAGAGAGAATGCAGGTGCTTCTGCCATGTAGAAATACAGCTCAGGGCACAGTCTTCAAGTGAGGAAGACCCAGCTGGTACCTTGATCTTAGACTCTAGAGAAATCAGTTCCTGTTATTCAAGCCACCCAGTCTATGGTCTCCTGTTACAGCATCCAAGAAATAATGATGTTTCCTACGAGGAAAGGTCACACTGGTGCTGAAGAATGGGGAGATTCAGGAGGCTGCAACCTTAGTCACCTTGGGAATGTGACGGTTTTCCCAGATTGTTCAAGAAGGGGTGTGTGCAGGAGGTGGATTTTCCTAGATTTCTTGAGGGAAATAAAGAGGGCGTCGAGACACATGCTCTCTGGTCTTTGGGACTGAGACTCACCAGGAAATGAACACCTTTCCTGAGATTACAGAGAAAAGGTGGAAGTCATGCAAGGGGCACCTCAGTGATGAGAGCCTGAATGTAGAGACTGAAACTCCTTGGTCCCAGTTTATCTGGCCATAAGAGGCATTGCAAGAGACACAGAGGGAAGAAGTTGAAGTATGAAGCAAAGCTTCCTGAAGGCAGTTACGACAGCAACACTCCAGTGCTTCATGAGAGGGGACAGAGGTCTCAGAACATGAGAAAAGTGGTAAAAGAGGGGTGTGGTGTCCAGGGAGAAAATAAGTGGTTTTTAATAAAGTAGAAGTTAAAGAGATGGAGGGATGATTTGAGAGAAGAGTAATGTCAGAAATGACCAGCTACTGAGAGATGTGGAGGAAACTGTAATATATCTTTTAAAAAATCCCTCAAAACTTCATGAGTGGAGACTCTGCAATAAACACTCTTCAGAAGGAGAGATAAATGGCTGTGGCATTTCAGCTGTGATGGAGTATTTAGCTCCAAATGTCTCCCGCAACGACAGAACATAATCCATGAAACTCAGTTACAGACAATTTGAGAGGAAGACAAGTGGACCTGTCCCTCATTTATGAGCCTGCTGCAGTCGAGCTCGAGGAGAAGGGCAGTGCGTCCAAGTGTGCAAATGCTACAGACGAGAGCCAGAACCCAGGACTGAGCTCCGCTGCCCTTCCTGGAGGGGCTGTAAGTGGCGGAGGGTCCGGGAAGGTCTATGGAATGGAGATTGTGGTAGACAGCACTTTTGTGGGCAGATGGTGAATTGTCTAGAGCACTCATGTTGAGCAACTCTGAAGAATATTTTCACCACCATTTACAGAGTGCAGTTTTGAGCCCACCACGTCACTGATGTGGGTCCCACCATTACTGGAAGCTTAGCTTTCTCTCCAGCCTCATCACAGCCATCCACACTGGCACTGGGGGGACCCGTCACTCATCTCTCTGCCCGAGTGCCATCACAACACTCACACTCCCTTTCTTGTCTATCAGCTGCTCTTCCCCAGATGCCCAGCTAAAAGTCAGGTGACAATGAAATGCAGCTTTTCCACATTCATGTATGTGCTCGTAGTGGTACTAGTGTTAGTGGCTGAGCCATGTCCAACTCTTTGCAACCCCATGAACTGTAGCCCACCAGGTTCCTCTGTCCATGGGATTCTCCAGTCAAGAATACTATAGTGGATTGCCATTCCCTTCTCCAGAGGATCTTCCCGACCCAGGGGTTGAACCCAGGTCTCCTATGTTGCAGGCAGATTCTTTACCATCTGAACTACAGGGAACGTGCTCATGCCTTTTCCCCACAGTTATAAGATGCACACATCAGACACAACTTGGGAAATGAGTACATTACACGACTACTCTAAAATGCTGCATCCTTAAACACTACCTGTGCCCGGCTCTGAGGGTCCCCGGGCACCCAGAGACAGGAAAGGGTGGAGGACAGTCCCACTCAGGACAGAGGAAAGGATATCGTCACCAGACATCAGCATTTTGGTGATGTCTCTGGGTGGCCTATGTCTTCTTTGTGAGTCTGTCGATGATTTGCTGCCAGAAAGAGCAGAAACCTGCCATTTTCTAGGAACATTTCCCCAGGAGGCCCAGTATGTCTTTTGGGTTTGTAATGTATCTTATTCTTTCTGCTATAGATAAGGGAGCAATTCAAATATTAGACTTATCACATAACATGTCTACTCTTTGGAACGTATGCATGCATTCATAACCTGTCAAATCTACTTTAAAAAGTGAGGAAAGCCCCTGACGGTGATGTGTAATGGGTTAGTAGTTAGTTAGCAGTCTCCTCAGTATTCCACCTGCCCCTTCACCCTTGAAAAGATTTAAGGTAAGTGTGTAAGGACACAAGCTTTGACCTTCGACCCCCTGGGTATGAATCTCAGTCCTCACTACCTACTGTCCAAGTGACTTACCCTCCCCAAGCCAGGATTTCCCCAGCAAGCCAGGCAATGATGGGGAGGGATTCAAGGTGGCAGAGGAGTAGGACATGGAGCTCATCTCCTCCCAGAAATACAGGCCACGAGAACAGTGCTTCTCACGCACTCAGATGCTCAGTCCTGTCCAACTCTTTGTGACCCCATGGACTGTGGCCCACCAGGCTCCTCTGTCCATGGGATTTTTCAGGCAAAATACTGGAGTGGGTTGCCCTCTCCTCCTCCAAGGGATCTTCCTGACCCAAGGATTGAACCCACGTGCTCTGTTTTGGCAGATGGATTTTTTACCCCTGAGCCACTTGGGAAGTCTTCATGAGAACAGTACATGCCCTCAAATGAGGAACTCCATGTGGTCAACCTGAACTTGCACACACTATGATAAGGGAAGTTGAGAGGTATCTCACTCAAAATATAGGAGACACTAGCTTAATAGGTCTGTGCTGGTGTAGGGAAGAGGGGCTCCAGGGCCTGGATGTGCAGAGTGGAGACAGGAGAGGGGGCACAGTGCCTAGCAGAGGGGCCTCCATAAAGGGCATCAGTGGGGCACCAGGCAGAGGACAGGATGGGAGCAGAGGGACCAGAAAGGAAGCCAAAAGAGGCCCATGAGCAGGAACCAAGCATAAGAATCAGACTCAGCTGTGGCTACCATGGGCAGACAGATGTGGAACTTGAGTCACCTACAGAGACGTTCCAGAAGCACCAGGCCAGCGATGAGCTGATGCGAGATGATGTGAGGAGTTTCTTTAGGAGTAAGACTCACCAGGGGACATAGCTTCCTTCAATGCACCAACTATGGAGGCCTGGACAATGGGCTAGATGGGGGTGACAGGGAGACAATTTTTCTTGGACTTAGAGAACCACCCATAGGGCCCCAGCAGCTTTACTGAGTATTCGTCTGAGTTGTTCCTCACTGCGGTTGCTTTTGGAATATTAGATAATTCTCAATTTTTCACAGTCTTGGAGAATAATCCCTTGTTGATCACATCATTGCAAACATTTTTTTTTTCCCAATATGTAGGTTGTCTTTTTGTTTTATTTTTTCTTTTACTGTGCAAAAGCTTTTGAGTTTAAGTAGGGCTCATTTTCCCTTCATAGGCCACAGCCTTGTTGTGGTAAAGGGGCTTGCACAACTCAGTGAAGCTATGAATCATGCCATGCAGGGCCACACAAGATGAACAGGTCACAGTGAAGAGTTCTGACAAAATATGGTCCACCTGAGGAGGAAATGGCACCCACTCCAGTATTCTTGCCTGCAAAACCCCACGGATAGTATTAAAAGGCAAAAATAAATCACTCCAAAAGATGAGCTCCCCGCCCCTCAA